>CAXIVM010001282.1:0-19851 GCA_964035705.1 Porites rus
ACGTGGATGCTCGACCTTCCCTGAACCCCCCTTCCTTCTTTTCCTGCTTCTCCTCTAGGTCCGACTACGACTCGAAGTATGACATCTACCAGTTCTATTCCGGCGGTATCACCGACTCCGCCACCGAGCACCCCTACGATTCGTACTCCACATCGGCCTGTGATTAATCGATTCAGGACAGCACCGTCACGCTCTCGGTCTCACCCTCGTTTGAACTCTAGGAATCTCTAGATACCTCCTTCGCTCACTCTTCCAATCTCGTGAGAAAATGTCCTTTTATGTTTCCAACTTACTCCAGCGCTTCGAGACACCTTTTCACAACTCTATACTTTTGGTTCTTGTGGCTCTCAGCTTTCCCAAGCCCTTTACCTATATCTAACCCCGTCGAGCTCACACCCCTCGCTCCTCTTCGTCGCCATGTCGACGCCACCCACGGGATTGACCTCAATCACAGGCCTACCTGCTGCTGCTCATGAGGTACTTCATCGTGAACTTCTTCATATACACTCTTCTTTACATTTGATTCTCCTGATCTTACGTGGACCTCTGGACTCCGTCACTCCCTCCATTGTGGACACGATCACCTGCCCTCGTCTCAGCGCTACCCTTCGTGCACTGGAGACCAGCCTTGACCAGATTCGACGATCTACCCGCACTACACTGGTCTACGCCGATGAACTATGCTCCACTTTGGCATTTCCACGTCCTACTGGCCACTTGGGTTCCTCTCCTACATCCTTTTCTTCGCCCAGGCCTCCTCTTATCCTCTTTCCTTCTCCTCCTTCTCCACCTGTGACGCCGTCGATGACTACTACCACGGATCCCTGTCCTCCTCAAGCTCCTCCTCCTTCTCTGACTCCTTCGGTTCCATCTTCGACTTTGACAAGGAGGCCAAGCTCTCACTCACCCTCTCGGTCACGATCCCCTCCGCGACGATTCAGATTTTAGCCGATTTCTCACCGACCGAACCACGAAACACTTACTTTTGCAGAAAAAGCTCTCCTTTTCCACTGGATTCTGTTTTATGATTGATCACTCAATTTTTGTTTTCATTTTGGTCCTTCGGTGTCCTCGCCGACTTTATTCCTATTCCTTTTTCTTTCCTATGTTATCTTCGGCTCACTAGCAACTGCTCGTCTCGCTCCCGCGCTTCTTATTGCTTCTTCTGCCATGACTTCGACATCTACACCACCTTGTGGTTTGGCACCGATCCATGGTCTTCCACCTCGTGCTCAAGCAATGCTACATCGTGAACTTCTTCTCGTACATGTTCTCTTGGCCCAGGTCCATGCCCTACTCCACATACCACTCAGCATTCGCACTATTCCGTTCATGTCTCGGGTCACACACCCACAACTTCGAGCTCACCTTGAAGGCTTGGACAATACACTCCTTCTCGCTCTTCGGCTCAACCACACCGCTGTCCACTACACCCACGAGCTCCTTACCGCCCTGGGCCTCCTTCATATTATCTTACTTTTATATAGTGGTATTTTGGTATTTTTTTTGGCTGCTTTTGACTGTTTTCATGGGAAGTGAAAGAGCTGCAAAAACGAGAATAGAAAATAACTTTCAAACATTTTTGTGGTGACTGAACCGCAAAAACACTAAAAGGCAAAGATGCACGCCATCATTATGTTTCATCAGTTCCTCCTCCCAAATGGTTAGATTCCTGTGATCACATTTTCCCCTTCAGGTGTGTGTGTGTGTGCTATCTTGGTCTTGTTGAAAATCTTTCACTTACACATACATGGGGTGAAAATAAAAATCAATAGCTTCCACGAGAAAGCTCACATGAGAAAACGAGACTTGAAAATAGCGCAGGGCTAGTCATTTTGCACTTGCACTGCTCCCTCATTCACGCACGCACAGGCTGCCGCCAGTGGCCGGAGCAGCCACATGGCGACAGTCTGTGGGAAACCTAGTTTAATTAGCATTGCTTGCCACACTTTAATTTAAAGCGCCCAGTCTTCAGATTGCAAGTGATTGCGCACCCAGCTGCGACCTGCCTCTGAATAAGCTCCATGAGAATGTGTGTAGCAAGCCTGTGGGCCTGTGGCCATTGGCTTTTGCTCAAGCATTTGTATTTTTGCAAGAGCTTCCAAGGGTGATAAGACTTGAGCAGTTTCTGTTGAACCAAATGAGCTGTTTCGCCACAACCCTTTCCATTATTGCCATCATCATGGAAAAACTGCGCGTTTTGACGTCGCAGCATTGCAATGTGAAATTCAACTAAAATTCACGTTTTGAAGGACGCTTTCCCTTGGGCCAAACCATTCAATTATCCTTTACTTGCAACTTGCGAACTTAAGCACACATGACTGACCTCAATTATCAACCCAGACCCAGACACCTAATAATTTTTCCGCACCAGCAAGTTTCAAAAAACGCTGGGCGAAGCAGCCAGCAGACGGTGTTGGCCCTGGCCGAAGCAGCCAAAGGCCACTCACCCCTCGTCCAAAGGATCCCAAACATCCTCCTCGAATGCCTCTTCCTCCTCTTCATTGTCGTCGTCATCTGCCTGCTCTGCCTCGAGACGCGGCTTTTTCGACTTGGGCTCTGACTTTGCCTCCGCCTTTGGTTTTCCCTTAGGCTTGGGAGCTGGCTTTGGCTTGGGAGCCGACTTTACCTTTGGCTTGGGGCGTGGCTTGCGCTTCGGGATCGCTGGCTGCGATGAAGAAGTCGTTGACCCCACAGCTTGCGCATAGGCACTGTTGAACAATGGCGAGGCAGTCTCCTTCACGCTCACCTTCATTAGGTCCAGGAGCCGTTCTTCCATCAGCTTGACATGGGTGTCAATGTAGCAGATGCCCATGTACGCAGTCCTATAGTCTTGACGCATGCCCACGCCAACTTTCCATCAGCTGGGCTCAAGTCCAGCACCAGCTTGGCATAGAAGGTGTGCAGGAGCTCCTCCATCAGCTCAAGCGGTGGCGAGAAGTAGCAAACAGGCTCGGGCAAATCTTTGGTTCGGTCGTTGATTTTTGGCTCATCCTCTCCACCTTCTGTGCGCCCGCCCACCGCGATCAAGTGGCGCTTGCCATACAGATCCTTTTTCTCCGACCACTTCATGCTCCATTCATCAGTGAGCTTAGGAAGGGCCACGCCCTGAATGAGGTCACCTGTTGAGCTGCCAACATAATGGAGTCTTGGCCGTTGTGGAGTAGCTTAGCCGAAGCAGCTAAAGCTTTCAAACTTGCTTCACTTGAGTGAAAAACGGCTGCAAACGAGCAATTTGAAGTCTGAGAAGATAGGGCAAATCGCCCTCTTCTTTCGAGGTTCAAGAACGTTCCCGAGCCTCGGGTGGAGAGGGCAGTGAGGGGACAACTATGGGCAAAACTATATTATATAGTGGTATTTTTGTTTCGCCCTCTCCTTTCGAGGTTCAAGAACGTTCCCGAAGCTCGGGTGGAGAGGTCAAACCGCCTCTCCTTTCAAGCACTGTCGTCGATTTTTTCACCTTCGAGCTGAGAAGTCAGCTCGCGCCTTGCCCGCTTCCAACTTTCTAAGGTTTTTTAATTAGCAAGCCCCGGCCGAAGCAGCCAGTGACTTAACCTCAAGCCTACAACAAACCCTGCAACCTTGGCCGAAGCAGCCAATGGAAGTAACGGCTGCTGCGACGAAGTTAGCCCGGCCTGCTCTTTTTGGAAAGGCGTGCTGCAGCCTTAGGCCACACGATCCCACTTTTGAAGCTGCCAGTCTTCAAATAAAGGGAGTCAGGTGCGATCTGCACTGCAAAGGCAAAATCCCCACACCAAGTCTCCAACATAGTGTCCCAGTCGAAGCGGTCGTGAGTCGCCCGACTTTGTGACAATGCTGCCATCACTTCAGTAGCGTGCCAAAAGTCATTTTTGACATAGTTATTCAATGCCAGTGTCTTGCCTGGCGCACGCGCAGGAAGAGCAGTCATGATTCTGTGCTTTGGTCGCGAGTGAAGGTCGGACAACGCGATTGTGGTGCAAATATCCAAAGCAAAAACAATGTCTTCCAACGCATCCGCTGCTTCTTCAGGCAATTGTTGCCAAGTCCAGAGTAGGGCATTTCTTGTGCGTTCCACCCGGTCAAGGACTTGGGACAAAGGAAAAGCCAGAAGCAACCTCTGACGGCTCCATGGTGCAAAGTGCAGAAACTGAGTTTCTTCGTGTGAACTTTTCTCAGCGCGACTTGTCACAGGCATGAGCGCTGCAAGGGAGCTAGCCATTGAACTCTTTTAAGTGTTAACTACTTAGCCTCAAATTTGAGCCCCAAGCTGAAAGCAAACACTATACCGAGCTGGACATGGATGACGACTTGACTGAAGTTAGGAAAACCAGGGCTTTGGTGCAAAACTTGGATTGTTTTCCCCATAGCTGACCTTAGTTGACTCACTGCTAAAAAAGCTTCTGGCCGCATCAGCCAGGAAGCTGACCTTAGTCGACTCACTGCCAAAATAGCTTCTGGCCGCATCAGCCAGGAAGCCAAGCAGCCAAGCGTTACGCGCATGTTTTTTTAAGTTCTCATGCTCATGCTGCAGGGAGCCTGCCTCTCTGACAGCATACATAGCGAACTTACTGCTGCATTTGCTGAAGCTGCATGCTTTGCAACCAATGCCCCACGGTTGCTCTTGGTCTGACAGCCATGACCCACCTTCAGGATCATGTGGGCTCAAAACAGAAACTCATGAGTCCACTTGTCGCATAAGCGCTTCCATTTCTTGTATGCAGAATCCTTCTCACATAGCGTCATGACAAGTGCACAGGCCTTGGCCGAAGCAGCCAAAGGCCTGGGCACCCGGGGCGACGCACCCTGAAGTTACACTAGGTGAGATTAATGGCCCAAAGGAGCAACGAGCAAGCCAAATATCTTCACAAATGTGAAAAAAATTTTCTTGTGCGTAGACGAGGAATGTGGAAGGCTCAAACGAGTTTGAGGTGCTCATTGAAAAGTTAGAGCTTTGAAACAGCAACCGCATTCCAAAAACGGTGCAGTTAATGATAGATTATTAATATCTAGCGTATGTTACTTGATTTGCCTCTGTGCGCTGCTGCTTAGGTGAAGCATGACATGAACACATTTCTTCAAAGGTAAACGAGAATTGAAAATTGATTTTGCATCCAAATTGACATTTTTAGTTTTGAAGGGAAAAACGGCAAAAAAAAGAATACAAAAATACCACTATATAAAAGCAAGTTATTCAACAGAGCCCGGAACAACTTGAAGACGAACTTGAAGGCCGCACAGACTTTGGCGATCGTGCATCCCTCTCTACTCACTCTGACGCGCCCCACCCTACTACGACTTCATCGCGAACTACCAGGACTCACACCACCACTACCCGGATGCCTATTTCTCCCAGTCCTCTGCCTTCTCGCCATTTACCACGACCTCGTCTTCACATACGCTCGAGATCTCGCTCTCGCTCTCGTACGACCAGATCTTAGCTTCTCAGTTTCACCTCATACCTTACCAGGCAGCTCAAAATGAATGTCTTCCACTGCTTATCGTTTTGTTTATATTCTCCACCTCTTTCCTGCAGTTTCAAGTTCCCATTTTTCCTTTTTCCTCTTGGCTCTAGAACTTTTGACAAGCATTTTGCACGTTGAATTTCATTCTTCACTCACATTTTGGGTTGTTACCGCTTTTGCTTCCATCTCCGGGCGTTTTCTGACCTCATGGCGAGCTCTTCTCTGGAATCTAATGTGGCCCTCAGATTTATAAACCCCCCTAGAATTATGTCTTTTTTTCCCTGCACTGATTTATAAAGGCCCCTAGAATAATGTTTTTTTTTTTGGAGGGGTAGTTGTAGTGGATTTTTTTATTGTTATAGTTTACTTTTTCTCTTTTGAATTTGCTGGGATTTGCTTATCTTACAGGCTTTTGGATTGAGATTTCTATTAAACATTTGGAGATTTCCATTGAGATTTGATTCTTTTGGAGGCTTTTGGCTGGAGATTTCTATTCGAAAATTTGAGATTTCCATTGAGATTTGATGCTTTTGGAAGCTTTTGGATCCCTTATTTAAAAGTATTAAAAAAACAAAAAAAATCATTCAAGCAAAGGGGGTAGTCCAGCAAGCAGCTTCTGACATTATTTAGGGGGGCCCCTAGAATAATGTCTAGAGATTTGAGGCTTTAAATCTTTATTCCTTTTCTTTGCCTTTTGATTTGCTTTACTCACCCTCTATTCCTTATTTACTTTTCCTAAGCTCTTTAGTTGTGAAGCTTTCCAAAAGTTTCCAAAAGTCAGTGCGCACTTTCTTTATAAAATCCCTTATTTAAAAGTATTTAAAAATAAAAAAATCATTCAAGCAAAGGGGGTAGTCCAGCAAGCAGCTTTCTGACATTATTTAGGGGGGCCCTAGAATAATGTCTAGAGATTTGAGGCTTTAAATCTTTATTCCTTTTCTTTGCCTTTTGATTTGCATTCAAGCAAAGGGGGTAGTCCAGCAAGCAGCTTTCTGACATTATTTAGGGGGGGGCCCTAGAATAATGTCTAGAGATTTGAGGCTTTGAATCTTTATTCCTTTTCTTCGCCTTTTGATTTGCTTTACTCACCCTCTATTCCTTATTTACTTTTCCTAAGCTCTTTAGTTGTGAAGCTTTCCAAAAGTTTCCAAAAGTCAGTGCGCACTTTCTTTATAAAATCCCTTATTTAAAAGTATTGAAAAACAAAAAAATCATTCAAGCAAAGGGGGTAGTCCAGCAAGCAGCTTTCTGACATTATTTAGGAGGGGCCCCTAGAATCATGTCTAGAGATTTGAGGCTTTAAATCTTTATTCCTTTTCTCGCCTTTTGATTTGCTTTACTCACCCTCTATTCCTTATTTACTTTTCCTAAGCTCTTTAGTTGTGAAGCTTTCCAAAAGTTTCCAAAAGTCAGTGCGCACTTTCTTTATAAAATCCCAATCCCTTATTTAAAAGTATTGAAAAACAAAAAAATCATTCAATCAAAGGGGGTAGTCCAGCAAGCAGCTTTCTGACATTATTTAGGGGGGGGCCCCTAGAATAATGTCTAGAGATTTGAGGCTTTAAATCTTTATTCCTTTTCTTTGCCTTTTGATTTGCATTCAAGCAAAGGGGGTAGTCCAGCTAGCAGCTTTCTGACATTATTTAGGGGGGGCCCCTAGAATAATGTCTAGAGATTTGAGGCTTTAAATCTTTAGTCCTTTTCTTTGCCTTTTGATTTGCTTTACTCACCCTCTATTCCTTATTTACTTTTCCTAAGCTCTTTAGTTGTAGATTTCCATTGGGGTTTGATGCTTTAGGAGGCTTTTGGATGGAGATTTCTATTAAAACTTTGTAGATTTCCATTGAGATTTGATGCTTTTTGGAGGCTTTTGGATGGAGATTTCTATTAGAAAAGTTGAGATTTCCATTGAGATTTGATGCTTTTGGAGGCTTTTGGATGGAGATTTCTATTAAGAAATTTGAGATGTCCTTTTAATTTAATATTGCCAGAGGTCTTCAAACTTAGGAATTCTTATTTCCTTTTAATTTAATATTGCCAGAGGTCTTCAAAGTTAGGAATTCTTATTTCCTTTTAATTTAATATTGCGAGAGTAGCTCCAGAGGTAGCTAGCTAAGGATTCCTTATTTAATTATCAACTGATTGATTTTCATATACATTATTTTGGAGGCCTTGGTTGTTGAGGGGGGGGGGTTATAAATCAAGGGACTACATTACTCGTCCTCATTCACGACGTGATCATCGACGCAGTTCTCGCTCCAGGGATACCAGACCTCATCTTGAAGAAGCTGATTATGATGATGACGAGGGCACTCCCCTGCCTTCTATCAACCCACCACCCGGCACTGAAATTGCACGCGGCATTCCAGATCCACCACCACATTCCGATCCCACCACTGGCGACTCTTCTCACCACAACATCAACACTTCCACCCCGCCCTCCAACCCTCGCCCTCCCCAGTCTTCTCTCACTCGTTCACAATCCACTCCAGCTTTTCCACCCGCTCCACCTGCACATCTTACCGTTCCATTCTTCCCACCACCCCGCGTCCCAGCACCACGCCCACGATTTCCAACCTCTCAACCACGTGCCACGGGCCCACAGCCCCTCAATCCATATGGACCACGACCACGTCCAGGCAACCTTCTCTCCTATCGCACGTCGCGGACGACACGTTCACCACTCACACGAAACCATGATCGACGTCGTTCTCCAGGAGCCGCTCTGCCCACTCTCGCCGACACCGTGGACATCGACACCGCTCACCTGCAGCATCACGCTCCCGACGGGACGACCGTCACAGTCGCCGCTCACATTCTCGGCGACGCCACTCTCGCACATACCAACGAGAGCCACGGGAGCATCGTCGCACAACCAACCTTCCCCCAACACGTTCCAGATCTTGCCATTCCAGCCATCATCGCGGCAGCGCACGGGCAGACCCACCAGCACCTCGCGCAGCTCCTCGCGCGCCACTTCGCACGGCACACCTGTCTCGCCTCCTGCCTCCGTTCATCCACCCTCTGATCGGGACTCTTCGGTGGCCTCCCCTTTGGTACTATACTGCCTGGACCTGGCGATCGACCACACCCACAACCTACACCTCCTGATTCTACGCAAGACTTACCACTCCACCACAGGCATTTCAACCCCAACCTCGTCCGGTTACACCACTCACTGCCCTCCCTGCTTCTGAGGCAGAGGAACTTCGACAACTCCGCCTTCAATTTCAACAACAACAACATGCCGCTCATCACCTGCAACAACAGGCTCTCCTCCACTCGCCCTTCAATCCTTTCTTTTCCCCATCCCAGTTTTACCTTCCCACTCCCACAGCTCCACCGTCCCATCCACCCACCGGCCCTCCACCCGCCATTGCTTCTCCAACAGCCCCAGAACCAGCACCGGCTGCCACCGAACCCGTCGACCTTTCCATCTCCCTCTTCCCCACTCAAGCATCCACCCAACCTCCAACCTCCACCCCGGCAGATTCGACTCACCGCTCTCCTCATCGCCGAATTCGACCAGAGACTCCCCCACGATTGTCTCTCCAATGGTCTCGCCACCAACCTGACTTCACCACTTTGGAACATTCAGCCAAGCTGGGCTACTTCATGAACAACATCCTGGAGGTCGCTATTGAGATTTGGTCCTCAGAAACAAATTTGGACCACACCTTTTTGGCTTCACATTCGCCCTTCCGGTCCTATTGACCTTTGGTACGAGATTTTTGAGCACAAATTTCAAGACTGGAGCGCCCTTCTCTCCATGGTGAATAAGTTCCGCAGATCCCTCATTGATGACACCTTTCGACCCTGCAGCTGGGAATTAAGAGTGTGAAGCTCCTGAGAACTTGCCACACCACCCTCCATGAGCTTGTCCGCTTTCTACCATTACCCTTCCGGCGCATCCCTGTGGCTTCCTGGGGTGACCACTTGGGGGATTTTCTCACCACCCTCGCTCACGTTCCTCAGATTCTTGAGAAGACGCCGGTATTTCTTTGGGGCAAGCTTCCGTGCCATGACGCTCTTTTCCTGCTCCTCAAGCTGGACTACCCCAAGACCGAATACTTTCAGTGGACTCCATCTCAGACTACCTATACCTTCGTCCACAATTGCCCGACGGCATCCTTACTGACCCGACCTAGCTCTTGGAAAGGTGAAGGTGAAAGCAATTTGGAGTACTTTCCCAGCCTTGGCTTCTATTGCCGATGCTGCTATCCAGGTCACAGCCACAACTCCGACAACCGGGTCAATCCTGACATCACACATCGACTGACTCCAGAGCTCCAATGTGCTCTTCACGTGGCATGTATCTTTGGAGGCCGCACGGCCTCCCGCCGATACTTCGTGGCTGGAGAGTGCTTCTCCCGCCAGTTCCAACATTCCGTGGTCCGTTCGGGTGGACTCCCTTGTGATTCCATCGCCAGCCACTTCTACGATGTTGTGCGGAATCGGGTTGACCAGAGGTACAAGCGCCGCTCTTCTAAGACTACCAGTCAAATTCAATATGCTGGATTGTTCATTCGGACAGATGAGCTCCCCTCTTATGGCCTTCGACGTTCTGACATTCCTCTATGATTGCTTCATTCACATGTACTATATCCTCCTTGCAGCGCTGCGACAACTGGTCGCTATTTTCTGCCAGAGGAGTTCTCTTCCCACGGGAAAAGGTCCAGAACGAATTATCGTTCCACTTTCTTTTGCTTTTGGTTTTGGTCGTATTTCCTTCTCTTTCCTCGACTTGCACTCTTGTATGCCTGATTCTTTCCTTCTTCTGATTGGCTCAAGTTCATTTGGTACATTTGGATCACCTGATCGTCATCCCCTATACAGTCTCGCTACATGATGGAGGCCTATTTCTGGACTACGATGGAATCCTATCCCCAGCAGGCCCCACTCGGCATCATCAACATGCTGATCTCTCGACGCACTTTAATGGATTCGATTTCTCGATCCTTGGAGGTACTTTCTGAGATGCCATACACCACCGACTTCCCTCCGGGATTACCGGCTGACTTGGAACAAATTCTCCGGGATCTACATGCCTCTACAGAACGCTTGATGGACGAAGTTACTCGGACGAACCGACTGCTACATCGTCTTGCCATGTTCCCTCCTCACGCTTTACCGACCCAACCTTGGCTTCCTGATGTCGCAGTACTACCACACTTCCCTCCACCCTATGGTCCGGCAGCACCTCCACTCGGGACTTCGTCGACTTCCTAAGTCTTACTTTGGGCCATATGCCGCCCTCTTCCTCGCACACAACCGGTGTCAAAAAAGGCGCGTTTTTTCCTCTGCTGTGTTTTTCGACACTTTCTCCTTCCTTTTCAATTCATTGAGTCTGCCAATCACCTGGATTCCTCACTCTTTTCCCACTACCGCAGCCATTTGTTATTCGGATCGCCACCCTGGTTTGACCTTCCTCCTGCTCTTCCTGACCTCATGGATCCTCCCCCTACGGGTCTTCTGGCTGGTTCTACGGCTCCACCACCACGAGAAGCTGTATTCAACCCTTACCGCCTACCCGTCAGTCCACCACCTGGCAATATCCGTCCTCAGCCACATCGACAACCTGAACTCCTATGACTTCACTGGATGGTTTGCCTTCCGGCCTGGACAGCTGAGGCACTTTGCGCCCACCCGATGATGTCTCAAGAAGTACCACCTGACCAACACTTTGAGACCATTTCAGCCCGGAACATTTATATTCAGACACGTCGTGCTGTCCACGAGTTCAACATTCTTCAACGTCGGATTGCGCGAGGAGTTTCTCTCCTCCAATATGTTGTACCTTCTCCGGAAACAACCACCACCTTCGGTCTTTATCGCGTCAATCCCAATGGATTTATTCGCGCCTTGGGCACCCCGGAGGACAATTTCGCCCTGGGTACCGCTGCCGACGAAGCACTTCTCTCCCGACGACAGTCACATCGCATTTATGACTCCAACTCACCACCGGAATCACCTCCGACTCCTGCCACTCCAGCTACACCGCCACCCACCACCACACCTACACCTGCTCGCTCACGCTCTCGTACACCACCTCCCAATCCCGTACACCTACTACATGGTACTTCCACATCCACTTCTACCCCGTGGACAACATCTTCCCGCGGCTCTACTCCCTCCTCTCTCTCTTTGACGCTGGATCGCTCTCATCAACGTCCTCTTGATGGTCGCGGACTTTTACATGGTCATCAATTTGGCAAGCGACTCGACACAGGACTCCTCCCCCAGCATCGATTCCGGCTCCTTCTGACGAAGTCCCATCGCCACCTCCTCCAGGACCTTCTTTGTAAATTCTAAGCGGCTGTTTAGCAAGATTTTTTGATTCAGACACGCTCGCCAAAGCAAAACAATGCTCTCTCAGTTGCACCATCATTCTCCCTTTCCTTGTTACTTTTCCGGGTTTTTATTCCTATGTCCTTTCTTATGTTACACTACATTTGACCTTGACCTATACCGCCGCCACTTCTTCAGCTCTCGATTTTGTGTCTTGGCGTCCCCTACGACTTCCTCGCCGATACCCTTGGATCATGGCTCGCGGACGCTCCACCAGCAGCTCTCCTGAGGCCCACCGACATCGAGGAAAACGTGATCGTCGCACCTCCCGTCGTTCCCGCTCTCCACGCAGGAAATCTACGGGCCTTCCTGTTGAGACTTCTCCTTCGACTTCGTCCTTTGAGACCCGCTACCCAATCCCCAAGGCATGGTCCCCTGGTGACATTTACTTGGATCGGCAGCAGGAGTACAAACTGACTCTGCCTCGTCGAGTCGTCGCCACTGCTTGGAGTCGTGATCTTCATATTGACCACCAGCCCATCGAGGACGTACGTCTCATCGACGTCCTCAGTCGCAAACAGGAGAGCTGGACTTTGAGGCTTGTCGCAAACGGCAGGTTGGTACAATACGAGGGATTCAGGAATCGTCAAGAGGCCTACCTCTGGTCTTCCCTGTCTCGGAAGATCTTCAAGAGCACTGATGTCGACATCGCCCGCATCATCGGTCACCTTCATCCTGCTTCCCTCAAGGACGACTGGGATGAGAAACGCAAGGGCTTGGATCGCCTTGCTGAACGTGTCTTTGACCACCTACGAGATCAGATGCCCAAGAACACTACCGAGGCCCTTCAGGACAAGGTGGAACAACTGATCAAGGAGAACGAGAAGCTCAAGGCTGCCACCGGCCGCCCTTCTTCACCTGCTCTCAGTCACTCCGAACCTGAAACCCCTGCTGATCGTGAACGCTTGCGTGTGGACAAATCCAAACCACTCATCACCCCTCCAGCTCCTCCTCGCTCGGGACGCACTTTGGACTGTCACTTCAAGCCCGCTACACCTGAACCGGAGAAGGCTATCCCACCTCCTGCTGTCCCTTCTGATCCACTGCACGCCTATATTGTCGGCACCAATCGACCAGTATTGGAGGACAACGCGCCAGTAAAAGCTTCCAAGACTGAAATTGACAAGTGGATCAAAGCCAATATCAAGGACAAGGCTCGCTTGACCAAGTTGGAAGACATTGCTAAAGAGATTGACTCCATCATCACCACCCTCAAGGCCGACAAGCTGGACCTTCCCAATCTCTGCCGTCTTACCATTGCCTGGGGCTGGGACCCCAAGTTGGCCCAGAGCGCCACCCAGAATGCTCTCATTCGCATGCTGGCCACGGCCAATGCCCTCGTCGCCTGATGGTTTCTACAACACTACCCGACGGCCTTTGTTGACCATGACCTTTTCTCAAGATTGCTCCCTACTGGTCCTCTTTTCGTTTCAGTTCGTCTCCTCCAACTTTTCCTACAGTTCTTCAGTCTGGTTGATGCACATTGTGAACTTACTTACTTGGAGCTTCGCCCTTTGGTCTTTTTGAAAGGTCAACTTGGCCGCCTTATTCTTTTTCGCACTCTTCCTGCAGGTGCCCGTCGCCAAAGTTTCCTCTCTTTGCTGCATCGTCTTCGACCTCGTCATCCACTCTATCTCCAGGACTACCTCCGCCCCAACGTTGTTTACCTTCGGCTCCACCCACACCGGCAAGCTTACTACATCGGCAGCAGCATACTCTCCCTTTTTGATCGTGAGATGTCCCGGAAACGGAAATACCGACAACTTTGCAGCGGCATAACTGCCTACTATGAACCTGCTTTACGCTATTGGAAGCGGACTCGCACATTCTTTCAACACGCTGTCATTCCTTAGACAATCCAATAGTGTCCTGTGTGCATCGTTTTGGTGTTTGGCATCGTCTGATGTCCCATGTGCCAAAAGTTGCCGTTTGTAGGGAGGGTTTGTGGAGGGCAGCATTGCAAGTTTCACCCGCCTTTCGCAGACGCAATAAATATATTTATTGTCGTTGCTGGCCACCGGCAAGTTCCGCCACGCCTCTGGCAGACGCAATAAAAAATATTTGTTGTCTCTCCCGGTGAAAAATTCGAGAGGAGCAACAAATATTAACACGCTATACACATATATACATATTGTATATACATATTTCTGTGGGTTATTGCCCCCTGTGGGAGTGTTGCGTTCGTTTTTTCGTTTTTTGCTTTGCGCAATCCGCCTCGCTTGGAAGCCATTTGGGTTGGTTTCACCTGTGGATCCTTTTTTCACAGCACCAACAGGAAAAAACTAGACAGGCTCACCAGCCTCTGTAATTTTTGCATCTTTGCCACATGAGAACTTTACCGCGTGACTTCAAATCACAGTGTGCTCCCTTTTTTGGCCGCTTTTCGACCGTGGCTGCCATTGGCGGCCGCTTTGCCAGTCCTGACGAGGCCACACCGACACTCTTAAAGACAAACGTGCGAATCGTTTTGAGTTTGATCGTTCGGAGCGACCGTTTGGAGCACCAGCTGTCTTTCCTACATGTTCTGCCCAGCCTCAAGTGTGTTCGTCACTCAGCCTCTTTCACGCCTCTTTGTTTAGAGCGACATGGCACTGCAAGCAGCGCTTGAGTCTGAAGATTGGAAGAGCGTGAGCCGCTAGACATTACTTAGGCATTGCTCATGGTGAGTTTTGGAAGTTGGGGCGGGTACCAGACATGTCAAGTGCAGGGTGATGCGGTTGCGGTTGATTTTTGTGCCCGAGGACCTGGAAAAATTTCATGGTCGGCTGCAGATGTGAAAGCGACTGCCGTCGACTTGAAAGCATCTTTGCCGCTTTCGGTGACCCAGGTCATCACTGCCAAGGAGTGGCGCGGAGGACCACTTGTCCAGCTTGAGGACACCATTTCTCGCCCTGCTGCCTCAGATTTGATCGTAAATTACTGGTTCATCAAGGCATTCGTTCGAAAGTGCCCCGACAAGGTGCCGTCTGCCTTTTTTGTAGCTGATGTCATACTCTACATGGACCGACTTTTTTGCGAGCGCCTACTGATTGCGCAGAATCCGGGAGAAAACAAAAAAAGCCTCGCCGGTGAAGAAGGCAAGAAGATCAAGGCCCTTATGGGTTACCTCAGATACCTGTGGCGCAGCAGCGCCATGGCAAGATAAGGTTAGTCAATGGTTTTCTCCATAAACAATGTGTGTCAATACGTAATATATACCAAGCAATCTTCCATTTTCCCAGGCAAGACTGGACAACATCCCAAAGTTCAAGAGCTCAAGACTTTTTTGAAAGCTTCGCCTACCAGGAGTGTCAGACACTTAGCGAAAAGGTTTCTCTATGGAATGGAAGTTCACTTGTTGCTCATTGCAATTAAGATTTGCGCGAGCGTTGGAGGCGAAGTCGCATGGGCACGCTGACGAGTCTAGCTCGGACAATGGTGATGAGCAGGCTGAGAGCGTCCATGGCAGCTCTGATGGCCACCTCCCACCGGCCCAGGAGCAGGTGGAGGGTGATTCTGTTGCTTGCCCTGCAGATGATGATGTAAAGATGGTTGAGGCTGCTGAGAGCGACGATGAACTTGATGCAACAACCCTCCCGGGTCCAGGCGATGTTGCCAGCCTTGCAGACGATGACGAGGAGATGCCTCCTTTGGCCCACCCGTCACCAGAGAGGGATCAGGCAAATGAAGAGGCAGATGAAGAGTCTTCCAGTTCTTATGGAGGCTATGACTGCTTCTTTGAGTCGCCCGAGTGTGGAAACAGTGGGCCGCCAAGAAATGAGCTGATCGAGATGTGCTTGGGATTGATGCAATACCTTTCGCAAGAGCACCCAGACATCATGAAGTGCCTTGGTGGAAGGCGCGAATGTGCATGTGACAGAAGAACGAGGGTTGTGAAATGTTGTGCGCGCTGCCATCCTTCGAGGCATTTCCACATGGTGAACTATATGGACCACTGCGAATGGAGCTTCAGCAGATTCAGCATCCGGGCAACAAGTTGGCTGAGCACCAAAGAGCACTTTGCTCGTTGGTTGAAACGATTCAATGAGCTTAATCGCACCAGTGATTGCAATAAGGCGCGGTGCATTTACCAGATTGCCTGCACGTGCTTTGAATGTCTATATATATATAATATATATTTTCTTTAAATATAACCCTGCAAATAACAGACCAAATTTTGCTTACGGCAGGTCTTGGACGGTAGAGCTAATGCAGATCTCACCGCTGAGACGCATGCTGCAGCTGGGATCGTGTGCCGGAAGCCTGCTGAGGAGGCTGGGTTGAAAGGGTTCACGGAAAAAGTGTTGCTCCAAGCGATGTCAGGTCGGCTCCAACCCGGTCAAGAGGGCCTTGTTCCAGGCTGCTGACGAGGACTCTGAAGGGAAGGGTGATTACAAAGGAACAGGTTCTTCGAGTAGGCTGCCTGTTTTGCAGACGCTGTCGCCTTGCCTGAAGTCAGTCCAAGCTCTTCTCTCTAGCGACATGACGCCATCCCCAGTTGGCATGCAGACAGTTGGCTGGCCAGCAAATTTGTATACAGTTTTTGTGCGTGCGCGTCTATCTATCTATCTATCTATCTTTCAAGCAATCAAGTCACTTCTTTCTTTAGCGTAGCACCTTCATGTCATTTTTCAATAAGCTTTGCAGGACATTCGTGTGTCTCTATTGGCTCAGGCTTTGGGCTTCAAGCGAGCCCGCGAGGAATCTACAGCTGGTGCTCCAAACGGCGCAGGGGAAGGGGCAAAAGCCACAGAACCCAAAGCTAAGAAACCGAAGAATGGCAAAGAGCAGAAACGGGAAAAGACTGAGGAACTCACCATTGCTGGTGATAAGTTCAAAACATATGATTTGAAGGCTTTGCAGGTTCCGTTGGAAGCCTATCCGCAGACTACCAAAAAACATCTTGGCCTGCATGGGTACACTCTTACTGCAGCCAATGGAGCAGTCATTTGGCCTCAACACTGTTTTGGGCTGGAGTGGGTGTTCAAATACATGTCAAGAGTCAATAGCATTGATTCATATTGATTCATGCCCATTGCAGCATGTCCCATCGCTCCTCCACTTCAGGCGATCGAGGTTCTGCTGAAGAACAAAGCCTTTGTTGTCAAGCGCATTGGCGCCCCAGCGAACGGTGAGGAAAACACGGACTCTGAGGGTGGCCGAACTGGTCAAATCACGTGGGCCAAAAGCGGTGGGTGTGAGGCATCGTGGGTGAAGGCAAAGACAATTGCCAAGTGGCCACCCATGTCACCCGCTTCTAGGTAGTTGACCTTGGGTTGTACCTCTGCGCCTGTGAAGTGCTTGAGGGGTTTGACATGTTATTATGTCACAAGGGGGATTGCACTTCTTGAAGGCAAGAAGTGATGACCGTAGAAACCTTGGCTGTCCAAGCTTAGAGCAGCAGGGGGGCTCTAGGTTGCATGACATTGGCTTTGTAAGTGGAAAAACGCAATACATGTACATGGCACCACTGCTGTCGCTTGGCTAAGCCAGGGATGTTTGATGTCGCAACGCAAATGCAGAAAAGTAACTCCTCTCAGCAGCGCGCCAAGCGCAAGCCGCTCAATCCAGAAAGCGCGCGGCGCATAGGGTTCAAAGCGCGACTTCCTGAGATTCTTCGCCAGGCCGCAGTCTTCAAAGTTGAGACCCGAGGACTGGTTTCACTGGGGTCGAGCGTAATATGGCATGGTAATTAGCGTGGACCAGAACCGAAGAGATATACAGTAGAGATAGTAGATAGAAAAAATATGGTAAAGACAATATGGTGAACATGATAATACATGTATATATACATAGTAGATAGTAGATAAAAGAGGCTTCAATCCTTGGCTGCTTCCTTTTAGAAGGCCACACTCTCAAAGATCCCACAACTCAAGACATCTGGATTGAAACTGACAAGGCCCCTAAAACATCAAAAACTCAGTAAACCCTCTTCAAAACATGTGTGTTTCAAAGCGTGCAAGACAACTAAAGTGAAAGATTTCTCATCAAAGCCCTGAAAGATATCCTGGGTGAAATTTTTCGAAGTTTCAAATCAAGGTACCTGATGGGACAACTTTCTCCCAGGACACCCTTTCGTCGACGACCAGCGACCCCAGCGGTGGAGGCCAGGTGAGTCGATCTATTTAGAGTTGTTTGGAGTAGAACAAGCCTGAAGGTCACTTGAGAGAATCCATTCTGAATCCACTCTACACGAACCCTATCTCAAGAGGTTCAATGGGAGTCTATCGTTGTAACCCCACTCCAACAAATATGGTTTTGCAAATTTATCCGACCTGCAAAGATCCCGCCCGCTTCCAAGACACAGGAAGTGCCCATGCAGCCACAAGCAACCAATGCGCTGCAGGTGTGGATCGTGATCTTGATCTTCCCGCTGCCTGTGCGGTCGTAAGCGGGCAGTCAGGCGTGAGCCGACCTTCGTGAGCATCGATGGTTGGGACCGAGTGAAGCTCTTAGCTTTGAAGAGGTGTAATTGGGAACTGTTGACAAGTGTCCCACGATGGTGTCAAAAGGGCCCAAAAAGACATGTTCAGGACACTTGCTGAAAATATTGTTCCTGCAACTGGCTCAACTCAGCATTGGGGGTTTGGATCGTAAACAATCGCAGGCTGTGTTGGGCAGCATGGTGAAAGGTGTTTCTGTAGGCTAGGCGTGCAAATGCCAGTATGCCGTTCAAGCAGAATGGTGCTGCTGGCAAACCAACAACTTGGAAGCAGAAGCACAAGCAATCAGTGCTTGCCGGCCTCCGCTTCATGAAAGCGCCGATGGTCTGGGGCTGCCAATCCTTAGATCGTGTTTTCAACTGGTTTACCCAAATTTGGGACCTGAGTCAATCAGAACCTGAAAGAATAAAGGAGGGTACCCTGAGCCCTGAAGGTGCTGGCTGCCCTTTGCAGTTTGATGTTTGCCAACAGCCAGCTCAATTTTAAGCCCTTGGACCACTTAGAACTTTTTGCTGGCGTGCACTCTATCACTTCTGGTGAGTGGAAGGAGAAGGGTTCCATTCTTGACTCCCGCTTATACTTTCAACCTCCCTTGATGGAAGACTTTCCAAGTGTTTGTGGCTACATGTAGATTTTTGGCAAGTGTGATATATCGCCCCCAATCCCCAGTGGTGCGCCGTCCATGCGTGAGGAATCCCGGCATGCTATTCCGATGGACTTGACGTATGACAAGGATGGAGGCCAAGACATTTTGACACCCGTTGGGTTTTGCAACATGCTCTACCAAGTGCTGTCCCTCAGACCGGGGGGGGGCCTTATGGTCTGCTCCGGTTTGCTCGTCGTGGGCGTTTTTGTGACTTGCTTGAACTGGGTGGCAGTTGAGGGTTTCTATATAAATGCCCTTTTCTTCCATCTGAAGGTGTCGAAAACCATAGAAAAAGGGCACTTGCTAGCAGGCCTTTCTAGTTCTTGTGCGGTGGCAAGGTCGCGGGGCAGCACTCAAAGACGAACTGACAATCCCATGGGCTGCACGTCGTCTCCTTCAGTCGCGGCAGGAAACCTGATGGTTGCAAGGCTTACCATTTTGCTGGCCATAGCGGTAGCAAAGAGGTGCATGTGGCCCCTTGAACAGCCAGTGAACAGCTTGTTGGATGGCCACGTCCTCTTTCAACAATTTCTTCGCTTGAAGCAGGTGACATGCTACCGTGTTTCAACTAGCTTAAGCTGGTTTGGCGCTGACACTCGCAAGCCTCTCTGGGTCTATTCAAGTGTTTTGTCCAAGCGTGGCAATTGTTTATATCGTTGAGGGCGAGAGAGGGGGAGAGATAGAAAGAGAGAGAGAAAGGGTTTGATGAAGTTTTGGATGTTCAGCGCTAATTCTCCAGTTTTTGCAGAGGCCAATCCACATGCAATTCAAAGGTGGCGCTTGTTGTATCCAAGGCAGACGTGAGATTCAGGAGCTGAATGACTTTGCAGACCGCTCTCTGCGTCCTGAGAACCAATCAGAGATGATTGTGAGGTACGAAGACTCTGAAGGAAAACAGCGGATCAAGGGGGGGTCTGACTTGAAAGCAAGTCAAGCTTATCCAAAGAAGCTCATTCCCACGCAAATAGTATGGAAGTTTCGCCATTCAGTT
>CAXIVM010001283.1:0-21558 GCA_964035705.1 Porites rus
GAAGTAAGTGATCATGTCCGCCCCCGTTTGATTTCCAAAACTGGAATGATAGAATGAATGACTTTACAAGAAACTTAAATGATCACTTTAAACAACATAGAACACTATATGCTGAAGAGAAAATATAGCAAACAAGGAGAAGATAGAAGACCGCAGGGGCTTATGGAATGCCTATTCATCACCAAGTGCTTTTACAAAACAAGTAAGACTTTATACATAAGTGGCACAGGTGGTTGTGATGGATCTTTAACAAGGGATATTATGGATGATCTGTTATTAGTACCTACTAGAAATGTTCATCACAGTGAGAAATACAAACACGGAAAAGTCACCAGAAATAACCCGTTTGGTTGGGCATAGCCTTGCAAGTGCTGTAATAAGATCAATCAAGAACAACCTAATACATTTGCTACAACAACCTATGCTACCCCTACAATAAAAACAAAAAGGAAAGGAACAAAAATCCCAAAAGACTTGACTACCGCAATCCATCCGATATTGTTTCAATGTTGGATGGTTACGCTGTAACTTCTCATTTTGAAAAGAACCTAACCCTTTAATGAGCCACAGCTATATCAATTTTGAAGGGAACGGCCTTTGAACATCAATCCCGGCACCAATATAAGCAATGGATTTAACCCCAATCACTTATTTAAAAAACAACATTTAAATTTAGTTGAAATATGTAATGTTATGGTGGATTACTCCAAGGCAAAAATTTACAGAATACTAAATGACAAATGCCGATGTCTATATTGGTGCTACTTGTCAGCCATTGAGTGTCAGAATGGCAGGACATAGAAGGGGGCGGAATGGCAAAGATAAGAAACATTACAAATTGTTATCACACATACATTCAATGCTGGTGGTGGTGAAATTAATATGAATATTGTAAAATCATCTTCTAAACTGACTGGAGCACTCATTACCTTATTTAGAACTCCAAGGAGTGGTGAAGATCTGAACCGATACTTACCTGACAATTATGTATATAAGAGATGGAATTACTTTTACAATCCTATGATCTATGGAAGAATTAATGATACTGGTAATGCTGATACAAATGACTTGCAAGGTACAAAGGTTTTCAAGATGCCACCCGTAGTTTAAGTTGGCAAATTCAATTAAGCAATTCCCAGAAATACACAGAATTTGAAGCGCAATCATTATCATAAACCTTTTACTATTTAAGAAGAGCTATACAGTACATGACAGTTTAAGTTTTTCGTATCGTCAATACAGAGAGAACAAATTCATTATTGGTATGTCATTTGAAAAAAATTGCAGATGTCAATTTTACTGGTTATAATTCTAAAATGTCAGGTATTACCAATTTTCGAGTTAAAGGAGCAGAAGGGAGCATTATTAGACCCTAATGAACAAATCACTGAGGGTTTTGTCATTTGATTTCAGAGACTGTTCTGGAATTGAGAGAAAGTGGGAGTATTGTCTACTTCCAAGGAAATTGAAGATTTTAAAACATCCCCAGGAAATCAAAAAATCCAAAATTCCAATTTTCCAAAATTCCAATTTTCAAAAAAACACCAAAGAAACCAAAAAAAAACAAAAAACAATTCTGCACAGACCATGGGGGAAGAGGGGTGAGGCAAAGTCCTGGCACAATTGTTTTTTTTGGTTTCTTTGTTTTTTTTTTTTTAAATTGGAATTTGGAAATTGCCTTTGGGGGAGGGGGGGGTTGAGGCAGAATAGTATTCTTTCAGTGGCACAAAAATCAATAGAAACGCAATACAAATATAGAAACAAAATACAAACAAAATGAAACAATGCAAAAACGCGCCGCTCAGAGCGCTCCCTTTCTGTAAATGAATGGTTGTTGGAAGCCTAGGGCCTATATTCCATAGGTACCACGGTACCACCCTTTACTCCTCCTCCTGGCCCCATGTCTGGACCGAAACGGCGGACATGAGACCCGAACCAATCCGATTTGAGGGGACCAATGTCTGTGAACGGAGCGTTTGGGCAGGTGCTTTTGAAATCCTCCAGGACCTTCAAAGTGACCCTTTGATATCCCAGGATGAGGTCACTTAGTCCCTAAAGAGGTCACTTACAGACTCCAGTCAGAGGTCATGTACTGAAGGTCCTGGCTATAGCCTATATAGCCTATACCAGCACCTTCCAAGAGGTCTCTTCTGGAGGCTTTTGTAGACTTACAAGTCGCAGGTGGTGACCTGTTGGAAGGTCCAGGTATAGCCTATACTTTCAAAAAACAACCTCAAGAATCCGGAAACAGTGTTTAAACTGCATGCAGCTGTGGTTCTTCCATGCTGATTCTTCTTATGGCGTGAACGACGTAGAAAGGCGATTCAATGTCTTGGATCATCTTTGGGTCTATCTTATTACCAGCAACAGTGGATGATGATGCTCAGCAAAGGGCTGCTGTTCAACATAGATAATTGTTTCGATTTGTTTAATTTAGTACTTGGTTTAGTGACTGTTACAGGTCAGTTCGGACAAACAGTGACTAAGACGGAGGGGGCCGGTTCCATCCAGGATCTGGACACCACACCACCCCTTTTGCCCGAATTGTGACCGCAGGGATCATCCACATTCAACGCGACACGTCGACGGGACTGCGTCCGGACTGCCGGTCGAAACGGCCAGACCATGGCCCAGCCCGTGAACCGAGACACTCGGCCGTCTGGACTGGTCTCATGGGTCGCGGGATTGGGAAGTGCCTGGTCTTCTGGGGAAACCGTCGGCGCGGCCCCCACGAGATGATCACAACAAATCCTCCTCCCCATCCTGCGATCCGAGTTTCACTCGAGCCCGATTCACAGCAAAAACAATCCAAAAAGCACACTCCCGAACCTCGCCCAGGCCGTGAGTGCACCCACTTACAAAGTAGCTCCTTGATTGGCTGTAGGCTTGAGCCCTCTTCCCACCCACACGCGACCCTGGACCCTCCTAAGTAGGGGCCGGACCCTCATATGGAGGGGTCACCCTCAAATCTTTATAGGGTTTGGTTCGGGACCAGGAAAGGGCTGTGAACGAACACGGAGCGCCAACGGGCACACCCCCCCCGCCCCACCGCCCACGCCCTCCGCCCTCCGCCCGACTCTCCACCCAGCCGCTGCTGCGCTCGGAGGGCTCCGAGCGGAGCTCGTCGCCCAGCGCGTCACCGGAACTAGCGTCGGTGGACGGCTCGTCGCGGAGCGCCGCGTGGAGGAGCCTCGGAGACACGAAGGCGGGGTCGAAGGCCGATCTCCGGCTCTCCCAACCCAGACACGACACGTCTGGGACTGCCATAGGACTGCCGTCCCATTGCCCCCTCATGGCCCACCCCAACTGATCGGCAGTCCTATGGCAGTCCCATTAGTCATGTCTGGGCAAGAGAGGTAGCGAACGTGACCGGGACTATATAGGACCGTAACCCGCCAGATCTAGAGGTGGGTCCGGACCCGAAGGAAATCGACTATCCCAGGTTGCGGTACCCCAGGTGACGGGTCCTATAGTCCCGGTCATGTTTGGTACCTCTCTTGGGAGACCGTAACCTGGGATAGGCGAAGGTTCGGGTCCTGACCCACCTCTGTTGGGCAGGCTAGACCCCTCTGGTATCCACCCCACACAACTTTCACCGAAACGGAGGTTTGAGGTGCCTCCTTAGCGGTCACATCCACTCACGATGTATAAAGGGGACTCAATACCACCCAACTCCATGTGACCCCTGGTAGTTGGACCTAGTTACAACCTGATCCTTTCACCTCCTTTCGTACTCTTGTGTGACCAACGTCCAGCTACAAGAAGGTCCTAACTGCAATGGCAATGGGATTAGATTGCCAGACTTGCCCAGTCTACTCGGGCCCAGGACCGCGCCCGAAACGTGGGCGTTGAAGAAAGTTGGTCCCCAAAGAAGTCCTAATCCCAAACACTCCATGGGACTGCCATATACCAGGACCTTCCAACAGGTCACCACCTGCGACTTGGAAAAGTCTACAAAAGCCTCCAGAAGAGACCTCTTGGAAGGTGCTGGTATGCCTACCTTGGGGTGGTTTCAGGTCAATGTAGACATACCAGACATGGAGTGTCTGGGAATGACCAGCCTTGCTTCTTTCTTCCCAATTCTTCCGTCCAGGTGCTTGAGTTCCTGCAGGCTGGGATGAAGGTTGGGTCGATCCTCAAAATCCTCCGTGTTTGCCACGCTCACCGTCTCCTCGTTCTCGTCGACGGTGGGAGGACCTGCGAGGTCACGCGGGCGCGCCAGCAGCGACGGCCATGCAGCGTGCTGTTCCCACCCCTAAGAATCCGAGCTCGGGCTGTCCATGGCAGGGGTCCAGGGCCGCACCAAACCCTATCTGTTGGTTCGGGCCCGGATTCTTAGGGCATGTTATTTTTTGGGGGGTTCGTTTTGGCCCTCTTTGGATGGAACCGGCCATGTACCAGGACCATCCAAGAGGTGTCTAGCCGCTTGGAGGTGATTCGGGGTGTTCCCCAGGCTTAGAAGGTTCTGGCACTGGTTCTGGCATATATCCGCTGATTTTTCCGCGCACACTTGGGCCATATATGGACAGAATTGATCTGTCCAGGTTGGATTTCAAGACTGTGCGCCGGCTCAAAACATTTGCACCTGTCCGACCGTATGGACGACGGCATTTTGGACCGTATGGACCGTATACGAAGACTACTATGCTTCATCTCATGCTTCATGAGATAAACTATAACCAAATGTCAACAAATATGCCAGGTGGTAGACATGGACACCCCGAATCACATCGCTATCAATATCAATCCCAGACACGACACGTCTGGGACTGCCATGACGGACTGCCGCCCCAGGCCAGACCCCTCATGGCCCACCCCTGGCCGTTTCTCGGCAGTCCGGACTGGCAGTCCCAGACGTGTCGTGTCTGGGAATAGAAGCCCCTGGAACCGATCCTCGACCGGTGGTGAAAGCCCACCGAAGCTGAAAGCACCGGTGTTCGTGGCGTTCCCCCAGGCTTCCTGGCCAACCAATTTAATAGGCTTGACCGAATCAACTAAGGTTTCAGGTCAACCAGTATTTTAATGTTCTTGGAAGTCTAGGGGTTCGGTTTGGGGAACAACCGTTCCTCTCCAGCTTCGGAATGGGTTCATTTGCAGTGAGTGGGTAGCTTTTGACTCCAGCTTCGCCATGACCCAGACACATCCGTGAACTGCCCTTTTTCTGGTCACAACCGGATGACCCAGCGCTCGACGACCTCGGGTCTGACCATGTCGAATTCCGAATTCCGGCCACGAATGGACCCTCTAAAGGACGGCTGTCACACGAAGTCACCTGGTGTAGGTTTTAGGCATGGGAATCCTTTTGAACTTGTTCCCAGACGCGACCCAAAGCCTGACACAGCAGGGGTCGCACCCGAATCCTGTGCAGGGGTCTGGACCTGAACCAATCCCGGATTTGGTTCGGGACCAGGGAAGGGCTGTTTTCACGGAGCGTCTGGGACATGGCCCTATCAAAACAGGTATACCAGGACACCCTAAGGGGTGTCTATTGATAGCCCCTTAGAGGTTAAGGGGTGTCCATTAACGACGTCCTAGTACTTGTACCCATGTCTCCAGGTCCGCGGCACATGGCTTCTTCGTCTTCTTCTTGTGCTTTCGCTTCGCATCCAAGCAATCCTCAAATCGATGGGATCGAGAACTGGCAAACCTTCCGCCAGCCTGTTGGAACATCGGAAAACAGTGACATATCGTACAGGATACGACACTGCATGCTCAAATGATACCATCGCGATACTCATCGCGATATATCTACCACAATGGTCGTCCGATCCTCACATTGTCAGTACTGTACTCATGCCCTAGCCTCCAAAGACCATTTAAACAATACTTCACCTGATTTTGTAACATCCTTCGTAGAACAAAGTACAGGTTTTCTTTGGGATTCAGGACTCAGGATTCAGGCTCTTAAATCCATTGGTGAGCAAACCAGACCCCTATGCATGGGCATTGCTTTTTTTGAGGCAAGGCGCAAGACACGCCTTCAGCTTCTCGCGCGCCCATTCCTTGACAAGTCGAGCCATGCAGTGGCAGGATGCCACCGCAGGAGACGTGTCGGTCATCTTGGAGGGATCCCTACTTCGGTTCAATCACCGAAAGGAGGAAGGATATGGAAGGATCCAACCTACCGGGGCGCTCCAAACAGCTCGACTGGTCCCGAACCAAACCCTAGGGATTGGTGAGAAGGTCCAGACCCCTACTGAACGGAGGGTCCGGCCCCTACTGAACGGAGGGTCCAGGGTCGCGTCTGGGTAGGGAGAGGTGGGATCCCTGCTTCATCAGCTCCGAAAGGATCCAGCCGACTATCCCAGCTTCAGCTGTCCGTGACTATCCCAGCTGTACGATGCCTCGACCGGACCTTGATGGAGGTGGTTCGGTCTCTTTTTCTTACAGGGATAAGTTGGGGTTCCCTCAGGGCGGATGGTTTAGGGGGTCAATGTACGCAGCAAAAAGAATGCAAACATGGATGATCTGGGTCATCTTAAATCCATGCTGGGCGCTCTCGCGGTCCGCTCGCTGCCAAGCATCAGACATGGAAGCCGAGCGCCACGTCGCCGGGCCGCTGGGCCGGTTCCGGCGCTGCCAACGAGGAGTGACCAAGCTGCACTTGGATGGCAGGTGTTCCTTAGGTGAAGCATTTGTGAGTGACAGAATGGCGGGAAACCATTCAGGAGGCCCTGATGCACAGCGAGCCCCAAAATGTCTCCTTGACTTTCTACCCGTCGACACTCTGTGAAACCAGCCCGACAGGTCCCTCCAAAGCCAGGGATTGGTGAGAAAGCCCAGACCCTTCATATCCAGGAGCGTCTGCCTGGACCCTCCTGTCGGGGTGTCCTGGCTGGACTACCCCACACTATTTATAGGCTTCCAAACAGGGCACCCTGACAGGAGGCCGGTGGGTAATAGGTTTGTCTGTGGATCCTTTGGTCTTCGTGAAGTCGGGTCCAGAAAGAAAGCAAACCCAGACACGACACATGATACTGCCATATATGCCGATCAGTTGACCCCCAGTCAACCACCCCAACTGATCGGCAGTCCTATGGCAGTCCCAGACGTGTCGTGTCTGGGAAAGGGAAAAAACCCATGGATATCCATGGATGCGAGATGATGTGAGGGATCTCCCGGTTCCCATCGCGGCCGAACTAGCTCGGACCGGGGTCCGACCCCCACCCGAGCCCGGTCCCCTGCTAGGTCCAGTTGGACCTAAGTCCAAACCTACGCTACGAACATAGCAATAAAGCTACTATAGGGGCTCCTGGCCTTACTACTAGGAACTAAGAAGCTACTATATAGGGGCTCCTGGCCATACTACTAGGAACTAAGAAGCTACTATATAATAGGGGCTCCTGGCCATACTACTAGGAACTAAGAAGCTACTATATAGGGGCCCCTGGCACCGCTACGAACGGAGCGATCGGACGCGGTTTAACCTCAATATATTGACCCACTTTGAACCCATTAGGTTCCCAGCTGGTCCCCGATCGTCTCTGTCTCCGATCTGGACGACTGGGGTTGGGCCGTAGATCAACTGTTGAGTTTGTGGGTGACCCCTCGGACAGTCCTTGCGCAGCGACTCAAAATGTGATTGGAATGTCTTTGGGCGGAAAAAGAATCAGAGACCCTTCAGCACTCAGCATTCACCCATCAAATCATGATCATGAGGTGTTCCAAAACTGTTCCAATGTCCTCACATTTGGTCACTCTGCGATGTTCATGGTCCTTAAAGTACATCTGAGCTGGAACTAGCTTGACCAAAGCAAACAGGCTAGGCAGGCTAGGCCCGGCTAGGCAGGACCTTCTTCTCCACAAGTGCACCTCCTTTCAAACCACCCGACAGGCCACTCCGTTCACACCCCAACCGACCTCACCTTTGACCCGAGGCAAACACGGTCCTAGATCCTCCAATTCGGATGCGGCGACTCGTGCGGACGACCAAACCACACCGCGTTGGCGTAGCGCCGCGGTCCAAACCGACCGAGATCAAACCGTCCGGACGACCAAACTGGTCCGGACCAGTGGCCAGATGGTCCAGGACCGTCAAATCGGTGTTGTGTGGTCGAAGAAAGATCAGCCATCCTGGCGTCGATCTGCGAACAACATGGCCATGGCGCCAGATGGTGCCGGGTGTTTTTGTCCCATACCGACCCATACTCAATACCTATAGGGCGGGTCACCAGTGGGTTTTTCGCGATCCACCACGGAACAGTAAGACGATTGACAACAAGGAGCCCGGTCTTGGGTGACACAGGTCTTGGATGCGTCCGGAAACCATCAACAGGGCCTAAGCCACCATCTCTAAACACCATCCCCTTGACCATAGACAAGCACCTCCTTGAGTCTTGTTCCCCATGCCTTGCCAAGCTTCCAGAAGCTCCATGAAACCGGAAGTGGAACACAGGCCCCTTAGAAGACCTGGTCAGCTCTACAAGGGGGTCCATGTCAGCTTCCTGGGCCCTTGCAGGGAGGGAAAACCAGTGAAAAGAGCCTTTGCCTGTTAATCTGCCTGTGAAAGCCTCGACGATCGTTCTTCAGCACCTCTGTGACCTTGGTACCTTCCCACCAAAAAAAAACAAAAAAAAACACTAAACAAAGCACCTGCCCAAACGTGACCCTCCCGAATCCTATGGAGGAGTCGAACCCGAATCCGAACTGGTCAGGCGTTTGGGGTGGTTTCTCACCAATCCCGATCGGTTTGGTTGTGAATTCACGGTGTTTTTGGGGATATTAATTGGAGGGGCCGAAGGTTTGTGGAACACTCCCCCCCAAAAAACAAAAAACACACACATGGCAGGAGTCACTTAGATGATAGGGGCTGACAAAAACTTCCAGCCTATACCACCATGCGACTCCCCCTTCAAAGTGTGACAAGAGCGTGCGTGACTGGGTATCTCTTCTTCCGTGCCCCAGTCAGGGGCACTCTGCCCGTCCTCCTGGAAACAGGATGCTCTTGCGGCTTTCGACTTCAAACCGCCCTTCATGCACCAGGGCCACTGGGCTGACCTGGCGTGCCACCAGTCGCCAACCTACCGTGCCACCATGGGACCCAGACACGACACGTAGACGGGACTGCCAGTCCGGACTGCCGAGAAACGGCCAGGGGTGGGCCATGAGGGGTCAACTGATCGGCATATATGGCAAACTGATCGGCATATATGGCAGTCCCATGGAGTGTCTGGAATATGGGACTGGAAGAGTTATGACCCAGTTGGGCTCAGTGGCAGGACCCGTTCCCCGATCGCGGTCCGGGTGACATGACCGGCGCCGAGTTCGGGTCCCCTCTGGGGATGTTAATTGATGTTATACATGAATGGGTCATGAATGGGTCATTTTCATGGTGTAAAATGTAGGCGTTTTTCTCAAGGTATAGCGATGGCCTCCAACCTCATAGCGATGGCCTCCAGTCCAGTAACTCTTCCAGTCCACGGAGAATACCCCTGTGCCAGGATCAGACACTGTCCTGTCCTTCTCCTAGAACACTACCGGTCTCCAGACATGGCACCCGTTGGGGGCGTGCGAACGGGCAAATGGCCGCCAGCACCAGACGACCGGACGACCAGTCGAGTACTTCACTCCACGCCACGAGGGAGTGACTCCACAAGGAGTATGTGTCAATGGGCCATTTGGAAGCACCAGCGTACAATCCATCGAGCTGCCGTGAAGTTGGGACACCTGCACTTGCATGCACTTGCTTAATACCTATAGATCCTCCAACTGTGCAAAGTTTTCTGCCTTAAATGGATGAAAAGGCAGAATTCTGCACGGCGTTGGGTATAAAAGCTTTACATCAATCCCGTTGGACCCAGTTGGACCCATGTAAAGCCTGGTCCCGAACACCGAAAGGGTGACCTCGTACCATCGGACCCCATTTCAGGTCCCTTTGAGTGGACCTGTGACCTTTTCCCAAGAAGCATGGTGAACCGCGAAACTCGGGAGTTTGGAAGCGCGCTTGCGGCGCATTGCTGCTCGGGTATTGCCTGCTTTGTTTTGGTCTTCATGGGCCAGTGCAGGGCTGCTGAGCTAGTACGGAATTGAATCCCAGGTTCACGGCCTGTGGACTTCTCCGACCCCAAAACCAGCTGTAGAAAATGGATGTGTCACTTGCCCGGACTGCGGACTGCCGCCCCGTTGCCCATACTCATGGCGAAAACCCCAACTGATCGGCACATATGGCAGTCCGGAGCGGGATGGAGGGGCCACCGTAACAGGTGCGATCAGGGGCCGTGGAGGACATGTCGACAGCAACCCCCTATGTCGAGCACCTGACTCTACAGGTCTCCAAGCGTAGAAAACACAGCGTCTGCCCAGTTCCTAGCCATCTACGCTTTCTTAAAGCTATTCATGGTGAATACTAGCAACAGAATCTCTCACCAAAGCACTTCCATGCCGAACTCGGACAGGACGCCCGGTTTGGCCTCTCTCACCACGAGTTCGGGACCAAAACCATCGAAGACGAAGACGACGAACGTGCGACGAAGCCACCCGGGGGAGACGGGAGACGGGGCAACTGACTTGGCTGCAGTCCAGGGCACCTTTAGGGTCTGACGCAAGTTCCTGAGGAGTGCGGATGACTGCGGAAAGGGACGGCAAGTGGACTGGACTTGCGGACTCGTCTGAAAAGAACGGTGTGACGGCTTGGTTTCGGGTGTCCAGAACGGTACAGTACGGGGCTGCTTGGAGTTGCATTGGTGTATAGGGTTGAACCAGTTGAACCATACTCCCCAATGCCCAAACAAAGAGAGAGAGAGAGAGAGATTTGCTAAAGCAACACAGAAATGGGTACACTCCAACTCACGTTCGATGGTTTAGTGGAGTCCGCATGCTTTGTTACATACTTTCCTCAGCTTTCCTCTACCCAGACACGACACGTCGACGGGACTGCCAGCCAGGACGGGGCGATCGATTGACCTTCTCATGGCCCACCCCGGTGACCGAGACACTCGGCAGTACGGACTGGCAGTGCCGTCGACGGGTCGCGTCTGGGCTACAAAGAGGGGATGAAGTCCACTTCTATCCCTAGGGATCCAGTCGTGCCGAACCTCAGGCACGGTGAGGACGGAGACTGTTTATGTAGGCTTGGAGGACCCAGACGTACCGAACCGGTTCGTTCGGTACGACTGGATATCTAAGGTATGTGATGGCTTCCTTCGCCCCAACACTGCGTCCGACCTTTGCAGGTCCGTGAAGCCAACGACATCGACGTGTGATGGGATCGAGTCGAGATTCACGTGGTCTTCAAGAAAAAGACATGCCAAGAGAGGTAGCGAGTTCCATGACCGGGACCATAGGACCGTCGACCGTCACCTGGGGTTCCGAACTGGGATAGGCGATTTACTTCGGGTCCTGACCCACCTCTGTTGGTGCCTTTATCATCTTTCCCAGACGCTCCGTTTTCGTTCACAGCCCGACTCCTGGTCCCGAACCAAACCAGATTTGAGGAGTCCGACCCCTCCACATGAGGGGCCCCGGGTCGCGTCTGGGTTTATAAAAAAAAATAACGTGGCCTATACTAGGACCCACAAGGGGTCGTTAATGGACACCCCTTAACCTCTAAGGGGCTATCAATAGACACCCCTTAGGGTGTCCTGGTACCAGCCATTTTGTGAGGTGATTGGCAAGGAAAAGAACAAAGGAGTCTCACCGCGACCCTTCGGCCCGAACGCAGCAACTGCGCCCCATGGTTTTTCTTCGGTCCAAAAGCCTATAGTTGTGGCGATGGCCTCCAACCTACTAAAGAGGCTATGAAGATCCAGCCTCTGCACCAGGACACCCTCATAAGGGGTGTCTATTGATAGGTGCTTAGAGGTGATTCGGGGTGTCCATTAACCACCCAACCAGCGCGTGGGTCCTAGTGAGTCAGGGGTTTTGTTTTGTCACCACCCAACGTTCTGAAGTGAGGCCGTGCTTCATATGTCAACGACCGAAGCCGCGAAGCCCGTGTGACACGGTTTCTTCCTCCGTTCTTTTTGTGGGAAGGGTGCCCGTCTCCGTTCAACCCTTAAGTAGAGATTCAGGTGAAAGACCTGGCTGTCGAAACCTTGTTGATGTTCTACTATACACCAAATAACGACAAAATACCAGGACCCTCCAAGGGGTGCTCTGTCTGGAAGCCTATAGGTAGTGTGGGGTAGTTGATTGGACACCCCTTGGAGGGTCCTGGTACCATTGTTTTACCAAGGATTTTAGACTATACAAAAGCAACCAGAAGCAGCTCTGTCCCATTCTTTTCATGATCGAACTGAAGGCGAACGGAAGAGCAAAGCTTCTTCTTCGTCTTGCCTCCCTACCTCTGACGCCCACCTGTCGCCCAGCTTCAAAGCAACCAGTCCAAAGGTCTCTTCCTGGAAAATGCCCAGACCTGGGTTGGAAGATGGAGAAACTCCTCACTGCCTGCACACCCGGTCGACTGCCTTCTTAAGAGAACGGTTGACCTGACTTCCTTAGATCAATCAATGGTGAGCAAAACCACCGAAAGACGGACCCGGGGTCCACTGTCACCTCCGAAGGTGCGTGCGACGGACCCGGTACCCACCCCAAACAACTTCATCACCCAGACACGTCTGGGACTGCCAGCCAGGACTACCGATCAGTTGACCCCTCATGGCCCACCCCTGGCCGTTTCTCGGCAGTCCTATGGCAGTCCCAGACGTGTCTGGGTTATAGGAGGTGCAACTGGAGCGCGTTCGAGTTCGTGTTCATCTACTGTACCCGACCGTAACCAGAGACCTGTTGCCGAGTACTTCGGCCATGACTTCCCACCCAGCCCTTGGTCTTCCTCAAACAAGTCTTGAAATACGTTGGGTCAACAACCAGATTGATCTGGCTTTCATCAGGGTTGCCGTTCACGCACGGTCTTCGTTTTGGGGTGAAAACGGGGACCAGTCGATGGCTGTCTCACCATCCGCGGCGGGCAAGGGGTGTTAGCTGTGGACTCCAAGCTTCGTGGGACGGACCTCATGTTGCTGGAGTTGGTCCAACAATGGACCTCTAACACTGTATACGTGAGTTCTTGTTCGAAGAACATGACAAACCACGCTGGCGCATTGACGCCATCTTGGCATGGCACTTAAGTACTTAAGTTTACCATGAACAAACACGATATCACCATGCATACAACCTCTCATACGAACGGTGCTTTCACCCGGGAAGGACACCAACTTTCGTCCGTCTTTCGGATGTCCGTGGCCTCCGTGGCCAGAGCTCTCCCGTCGTGGAGGATCTCTTGCGGAGGCCATCACTATGACCCAGACACGACACGTCGACGGGACTGCCAGCCAGGACTGCCGAGCAATTAGGCCAGACCCCGTTACTGGCCCACCCCGGTGACCGAGACATGAAGGCAGTCCGGACTGGCAGTCCCAAACGGGTCGTGTCTGGGTTAGGTTAGAGGCCATTGCTAGTAGGCCATGTGGCTAGGCCATGGAGGCCTTGTGTGTCACAATAAATTCCTCAAGTCAAAGGAACTTCTGCAAGCGTCCTCAAGCTCCTGGTCTGAGGAACCTCGGATGAGCACCACGACCGAACCACCACGAAGAGGGCAACACGTACCAGACCGTGTCGTCGTGGCGCTTGAAGAGAAGTGCCCAAAGGGTCAGAAAGGACCCTCAGATCGCTAGGGTGACATGACCCTCACAACCAGGGTTTTGGACCTCCAGGGGAAGCTACCTGGAGCCTCAGAGTACCTCAGAAACTGGCTATAGCAGTACCTGTTTTATATAGGGCCATGTCCCATTTTCTAGAGTATTGGGTCAATCGGGTCCAGGTGCAAACGTTTGACAATGGACCCGACCCGGAACCGGGGAAAAAAGCACCGGACGGAAAAACGGCGTCTGCACAGAGACGGAAAAACGGCATGAAGGGAAGATATATGGCCAACAAGGCTCAACAACCAGCAGTCACAAAGGGGTGCTTGATGGAGGTTAGGGGTGCCCATTATCCACTCACTGGATGGGACCAAACACCACCCCTTTGTGACTCCTGGAAGGGGATCCTTCTTAAAATGTGTCAAGATCTTGTCAGCATTTCCTCACCTGACCAATCAGATTGGTTCTTGAGTTTCTCAAAACCGATCGGGATTGGGGGGCCTTCTCGATCACTTCGACTACAGCGCAGCCGCGGACCATCTTGTGACTATACACTCTAGCCGCGTTGACGGATGATGGCAGCACCTGTTTGCTATACCTGGACCCGACTGACCCAATACTCTAGAAAATGGGACATGGCCCTATAAAAAACAGGTACTTGTACCCATTTTCTGAGGTATACTTTGAGGCTCCAGGTATTTTAAAAAATGGTGATCCCAAATTGGGGCCATGGCATCCACAATTTGCGCATCATTTCCCATCGCCTTCGCACGATGCATGTGAAAGAAAAACAACCATCGCCCAGAATCTCCACATCGTTCAGTACTTTCACAAATCACAGGGCCACTGGGGTTCCCCAACCCGAAGAACCTCCGAACTTCATACCCAAACACTCCATGGGACTGGTATCTATGCATGCTGCATATATTACCTATCTACACCTATCTACATTGACCCCTTTTCAACCACTGATCGGCATATTTTTTCCCAGACACTCCATGGGACTGCCATATATGCCGCCCCATTGACCCCCCATGGCCCACCCCAATTGATCGGCATATATGGCATACATGGAGTGTCTGGGTTTGTGTTTGGGATAGAACCTCCCAAACATGTCCCACGACCTTTCCCAGACCATCCATGTGAGCAGAATATTGACCAATCATTGACAGCGGCATCGGCAAATCTTCCATACACCAGCATCACCCATTTCGCGTATAGTTATTGGAACATGGAGTTCTATAGTCTATAACCCACCCAATTCTCTAGTCACATGCATGGATTCGGTGTTTTTTGTTTCCAAGCCGAAGTGCTCTCTTTCCATAGGTGGTTGACCAAGCATTCAGCCGTGGAGGCCGAACAAAGCGATGCCGCGTGCGCCTTTGGCATTGGCCCGCGTCCGCGAACCGCGACCGCGGGCAGGAGGTCACACGCCAAGTCCTGCCAAGCCAGAGGCTTTTCTTCGGTCTTCCGTCGTGGTCTTGCGTCGTTCTCCCAGACACGACACGTCTGCGACTGCCAGCCAGGACTGCCGAGAAAAAGCCAGACACCCTTTCCACCAACCACCCCAATGCATGGAGCATATGCCAGTGCCGTTTTCGTCGCGTCTGGGCGTTCGTCGGCTTCGTGGCGTCTGAACACCGCCGCAGTTCTTCGGACGCCTCGAAGCGAAAACCACCCCTCGGAGGTCGGTGCCGAAAGGCCTCGTTTGAGCGAAAGGCAGGATTGACCAGCGAAAAACCACGCACACTTCTTCAGGCAAAATAGAGGGTCAGCGATGCCTGGAATCCTGGAATCCTAACCCTCGCAATGGGTGTCCGGAGACCAATTAAGGGTAGGGTAGTCTGGATACCCAGACAGGATGATCCTGCCAGCTACCTTTCCAAAAGAGCCGTGGCTCTTTTGGCGTAACTCGCGCTGCCATCCCAAAGGTCCACACGCCGGGACCTCTCGACGGTGTGACACCTCTCGATGGTGTATACCCGTGCCACGGGAAACGAGAAGCCAGGCCAGACTGCCCAGTTCATGTCGTTCGGTCGGGATGTCCTGAACATCAACGCATTTCTTTATTGCCAGACACGACCCGTAGTCGGGACTGCCGATTCGGACTGCCTTCAAAACGGTCACCGGGGTGGGCCAGTAACGGGGTCTTTCTGGGGCGGCAGTCGTGTCTGCCAGGAGGGGTTTCCATTAATAGCTCCTTAGAGGTGATTCGGGGTGTCCATGAACCACCCCGAGCGCGTGGGTCGTGTCTGGGCCTTTTTCAAGGAACTCGACTGACCGACCTCAGAACGACTCGGGGACCGAAACACTGGACACTGGAAGCTGGTCGGTGTCTGGACCCCTGCCCTAGGGATCCAGTCGTACCTTCTCAGAAGCCCAGGTGGGACTGGGGTGGGTTTGGAGGGTCCAAAGGGTCCAAGTCCTTTCTGGGAGGGTCCAAGCGCCTTCTGGGATGGTCCAAGTGCCTTCTGAGAAGGTACCTGGATCCCTAGGGCAGGGGTCCAGACCACGTGCCTTATTCGACTCTCCCGGGTCCTCATTGGTCAAATCGAAGGATTGCATGAAATCCTGGTTCCGCACCGATCGGTCGCGCGAACCTCCGGAACGCCGGGGGTGGCGTGGAAGCGGCTCGTTGAGCTGGCGTGGAAGCGGCTGGAAGCAGCTGCCGCAGGTCGGACGTCCAAAGGGAAATGGGATCAGGTCAACCCCCTAGACCATCCATGGATGGAACAGTTACATACCTGGACCATCCAATAGGTGTCCTATATAGTGTAGAGATGTGTAGAGGAGTCCATTGATCCAGAAAGGATGATCCAGGTACATTAAGGGTCTGGGCCTGAAGATCTGAATGCCGGACGACTCCGGGTTCTGCCATCTCCAAGCTCGGAGTTGGCAGAAGGGGCCAGACTTTCCCAGTGCACTTCCATGGCCAGTGTCTCCCGAGAGTCAAACGCTCCGTGTACACTGGGTTCATCTCCCAAAGCACTCATAACCAGACGCTCCATTGGTGCCATAGGACTGCCGAGAAATACGGCCAGACTCCTCATGGCCCATCCCGGTGACCGTTTTGAAGGCAGTCCGGACTGGCAGTCCCAAGCGGGTCGTGTCTCATATGGCACCCCAAATACCCTGGGCCAGACCGCGGATCAGATGAACAGATTCTTCGTTTTTTTGGATGTCAACCTACCAGGATTGGTTAAGCCCTGGTCTCAATTGGTGACCTGTCGGAGGGTGCTGGTTGGAGGATCTAGCGCTATGACCCCGGCTGGAGAGGCTACAAAGGGGGTGGAAGCAATCCCTGCCATCGCTTCTAGTTTGGAGGCCATGGGTGAAGGCCATCGCTATTAGCCAACCCTCTGCAGAACACAAGAGTCTTTCAGACTAATTATGCTATTCAGAAGATTGATATGTTGCCTCCCACTTGCGTGTATCCTGCTATAAATGTGCCCTAAACCCGAAAAAAGACAGACACCGCTGAAAAAAATAACTCATCTCATCCAAGCATCCAATAAACCGTGGGCGGTTTCTTGCACCGAAACACGGCGGGTTTCGCCGTCCACTCTATACAGCTCTGCCTCACTCCGAGCACATCGACCGCCTACCCCAAACGAATGGGCAGAATGGGACGGAGTTTACATAACCCAGACACGACCTGTCTGGGACTGCCAGGACGGACTGCCGACCCCTCATGGCCCACCCCGGTTACCGTTTCTCGGCAGTCCGGACTGGCAGTCCCAAACAGGTCGTGTCTGGGTAATGGGGTGAAAGTCAGTCTTTTGACATCTAATTAGCCATACCAGCAGTCACATGTCGGGGTGCCGAACTTGGAGGATAGGGGTGCCCAGAACATCCACTTACTGGATGGAAGGTCAAGATGCCACGGATTAGGTGTCCGGGTTTTCACCCATCACATGTATTGCTGGGGCCTACGTTCCACTTCCATTGCTTCTTCGGGGGCGTGGAAATGCCCTCCGCTTCAGCATCGACCGCGCCGACGGTCCGACCAAAAAAAACACACCTCCACAGTCCATGACTAGTGAACTTGGGCCCTCAAGGGCCTAGGAAAGGGCTGCGACTGGTGAGTTCCATCCATTTCTTTCTGGTTGAGACTGGGTTTCGAGGTAGGCTTCAACTTTTCTGGACCCTTCGTCACAAGAGTTGGACGTAAGGCCTGCCCGGCGCAGTGGTTGCTGTCGAAACGGAGCCGACCCTTCCGACCCAAAATTGGGCCTTGGGCCCTTTGGAGTCTCGAAGAACTGCGAGGAGGGTGGGTTGAATCATCCCGGAGATGGAAAGTACATGGTTGAACAAGTTATAAGTTACATATAGACACATTAACGCGAAACAAAACACAATCTAATTCATGAGTTTTCTAAGAGCGATGCGAACTATACCACTTCTTGTATAGACTCTAGACATTTGAAGGATTAATCAGACATTCAATAATATGAAGAAAAGGTCGTATACTAATAATTCACATGGTTGTTTTCATGAATCAACCACACATATGCACTTCCTAGGGCTCCAAGTACCCCTAAGATGGTTTTTGGGGTGGGTTGGAGGGTCCCAATACCTTTTGAGGAGGACTCTAAAGCAAGCTTCAAACTTCACTTTTCACGACCGAGTGTGAGTGGTCTCGAACCCTGGAAGGCTGACCCTACAGTGCCATGAGAGCACTTTGGATGACGAGGACCTATAGATTCCTTTCCTTTTTTTAGGTCTTCATGCAGGACCTCCAAAAGAAATGAACTGAGCTCGGTCCTGAGTGGTCCCACACCATTCCCGTTTTCATCCGACACAAAGGCGAAGGACTAGATGGCACCCCTCCCTCACCAATGCGTTTGTTCTTCCTGAGATGCATATGCTTGTAACAGCTGCATTGCAGCTGGCACTTGCTCATCAATCTCCTGACACAGGAAGTGCCAGAAAGCTGGGGATCGGAGCCTCTGAAGGCCTCTGAGGCAAAAAACATTACTTACTTTACTTCGAGTGATCCCCACCATGACATTTCACTCATTTGTCTTGATGCCATAGTGAGGAGCATGTTGCCATGGTCGTGAGTATTGTAGTTCTCGATTTTGCTTGTGGGTCCTCGGGTTGTGTGCTGTGGTTGTGGTTGTGTGCTGTGTTCTGGTTGTGGTTGTGTTTGTGGTTGTGTGCTTGTGCTTGTGTGTTGTGGTTGTGTTTGTGGTTGTGTCTTTGTGGTTGTGTTTGTGGTTGTGTCTTTGTGGTTGTGTTTGTGTTTGTGGTTGTGTGTTTGTGGTTGTGTGTTTCTGGTTGTGTTTGTGGTTGTGTTTGTGGTTGTGTGTTTGTGTTTGTGTTTGTGGTTGTGTATTTGTGGTTGTGCGTTTGTGGTTGTGTGTTTGTGGTTGTGTGTTTCTGGTTGTGTTTGTGGTTGTGATTGTGGTTGTGTGTTTGTGGTTGTGTGTTTGTGGTTGTGCGTTTGTGGTTGTGTGTTTGTTGTTGTGTGTTTGTTGTTGTGTGCTTGTGGTTGTGTGTTTGTGGTTGTGTTTGTGATTGTATGTTTGTGGTTGTGTTTGTTTGTGTTTGTGGTTGTGTGTTTGTGGGTGTGCTGTTTGTGTTTGTTGTTATGTTTGTGGTTGTGTGTTTGTTGTTGTGTTTGTGTTTGTGGTTGGTTATGTGTTTGTAATTGTGTGTTTGTGGTTGTGTGCTGTGGTTGAGGTCCGGCAGGGAACACTGGGCGTGGATGGTCGTAGTTGAGATCCGGCGGAGGAGGACGAGGAGGAGAAGGAAGGAAGGAAGGAAGGAAGGAAGGAAGGAAGGAAGGAAGGAAGGAAGGAAGGAAGGAAGGAAGGAAGGAAGGAAGGAAGGAAGGAAGGAAGGAAGGAAGGAAGGAAGGAAGGAAGGAAGGAAGGAAGGAAGGAAGGAAGGAGATGGGGCTGACATAAAGTCCAACAACCCTCACCTGACAGGTGGGGAATAAACAACATTTGGGGTCAATGCATCTAAAATCATCTAAACATCTCAAAACCAATGGTGTTTGTCAGGCAAGGTGCTTGCACGCAACGCGTCCCCAAACCAGACTGCTACCGGCCCAACCGAGAAACATGTCTTCCAGGAGTCAAGAGGTGATGTGGCTCCGGATGTTTTGAGCACCCCAAGTGCACCCGGCCCCATTGTGAGAGCACCCGGCCCCGTCTTGTGACTGCTGGTGTCTGGAATTTCCAGACGCGACACGTCGACGGGCTGCCAGCCAGGACTGCCGAGCAATTGACAACGGCCAGACCCCGTTAGTGGCCCACCCCGGTGACCGAGACACTCGGCATATATACATGGAGCGTCTGGGCCAGAAGGAGATTCACCCATACCAAAGTCACCCGATCCAGGTCACGTGTTTTCCTTTGGTCACCTTCTTCAGTGTTGGACATCGCTTTTGGACCGGAGCTTTAGACCTGGAGGAGACATGCTGTGTCTCTCGGCCTGCGCACGTGGGTGGTCCTAAAGCAAGAGCACCAAGTCACCAGGAGAACCCAAGCGACCCGGGACCGGTTCGGAAGCTCAACGGTCGATGCCAAGGTTCCACCGTCTCGTGAAGGCGAGGAAGTATCCAACATTCATCACCTCAGGGGCTGGGCTTCTGGCCTTACTGGTACCCAGACACTCCATGGGACTGCCATAGGACTGCCGCCCCATTGACCCCTCAAACCACCCCAATAGGCATATATGGCAGTCCCATGGAGTGTCTGGGGGGGCTTCTGGCCTTACTACTAGTCTACTAAGAAGCCACGAATACGGGGCTCCTGGCATCGCGACTCGAACGGAGCAAGAAAGGACGCTACGAATGGGGACACGTGAACAGTCGGCGAAGAAGGTCCGAGGCCGGGCCGTCGGGCTGTCCCTCTGGGCCGAAGCCTTGGAGCATTAAAATGGAAAGGCTTGGTCGTCCTGGGTGTGGTCCTTAGCATGGTTCCGGATTCGAACCCTTATAGATCTTCCAACTGTGCAACATGGATGCCTAACTTGGTTGATTTCATGGATTCCATCCTGGATGGTGACCTGCACGTCGTTGGAAGATCCAGGTATAAATCAATGGTGGTTGAAATGACCATCAATGACCCGTCTGGGACTTGCGTATGTCACTGATCAGCTGGGTCTGTTGAACATAGGTCCAATGCAAGTAGATAATGCCATAGGCCAGCATCCTCCAGGTCACCAATTGAGACTTGTCAGGGCCCAACAAGCCTTTTGTTGGAAACCTGTTAGAAAATCCTGGTAGACCTGTAGTCTTGTCTTGAACATGTGGTTTGTTTGGTGTAAAAACACATGAACTCAATGGTGCCAAGTCCAAGTCCACGCGGTCCTGGAGACCCTGGACGTCGGTTCTTCGAGGGGTCCCGACGTTCGAAGTACCAAGAGAGGTAGCCGGTGACCTGAACGAGTCGGACCCGGTCGACCTGGGATACCTATCATGATAGCCTAGTTCGGGTTCTGACCCACCTCTGTTGGTAGGGCTGTGAACGAACATCGACTGGTTTTCCATCGGTCTCCGATCCCTTATTGCTGACCTATAGCGACCCAGAGCGAGCGACCTCGCGCCGCGACCCGTGAGTGATTTCTAGACCAGCAGTCGATCGAACAACAAAGCGATGTGAGTTCGATGTGAGTTCGGTCCACCGTGGAGTTCGGTCCACCCACAGAGGTAGCGAATCAGCGACCTGAACGAACTCGGACCCGGTCGATCCTGGGGTACCGTTCGACCAGAAGTCACATGTCGCTCGCTCGGAAGGTGCCGGTTCCGGTTCCGGAGGGTGCGGGGTAGATCCATGCACGGCCCCTGGATGGGGCTGAAAACCCTACCCCGAGCGAGCGACATGTGACGCCTGGCATGTCGACTTACACACGCCTGCGTACTCAAAACTACTCAAACACTTCATGGGACTTGTCGGACTCAGAAGTCCACGACCAACGAGCTTCTCTCCAGAGGTCTCGGTCACCCGCGACCAACTCGCGACCGGAG
>CAXIVM010001284.1:0-28800 GCA_964035705.1 Porites rus
CTGGGTCCCTCTCCATGGGTCTGAACTTTTTTTTTTGGTTTTGGCTGGTCTGCACCCAAAAAATAGACAAAAAGTTCAGACCTATGTCTCCTGTCCAGCCTCTCCTGGGTCCCTCTCCATGGGTTTGAACTTTTTGTATTTATTTTTTTGGGAGGTTTTGCTGGTCTGCCAAAAAGTGTCTCAAAACAAAAAACAGGTAAGACCTATGTCTCCTGTCCAGCCTCTCCTGGGTCCCTCTCCATGGGTCTGAACTTTTTGTTTTTTTGGTTTTGGCTGGTCTGCCAAAAAGTGTCCAAAAAAACGAAGAAACCACAAAGTTCAGACCTATGTCTCCTGTCCAGCCTCTCCTGGGTCCCTCTCCATGGGTCTGAACTTTTTGTGTGTTTTTTTTTGTTGGCTGGTATGCCAAAAAGTAAGCACAAACTATTTCTTATTCATTTCTAAGTAACCACTAGTTCAATTCTAATTTCATTCTATGAATTTTGACTTGAATGCAGCTTAACTAAATTCTAAGTCACTTCTTATTCTAATTGAATTCCACTTCTATTTCTATTTGCATTCAAATTTGAACCTAAGTGAACTTTAAATTGAATTTGACTTGAGTATGTAACACACTTTTTCTTTAATTCTAAGTTGAGCCTAATTGAATTCTAAATTAAGTCTATGTATTTTAAAATTCACTGTAATCAAATTATAATTCAACTTTTCTTATAATTTAATTCTATTATAGTTCTAATTATGTTTGACTACTCTGTATCTAATATTAAATTCAAATTTGAGCTTACATGTGAACATGCTTCTAATTTAATTCTAAGTTGAGTGTAACTGAATTCTATATAATTGAATTCAAATTGAGTCTGCCATTTTAATCAAATTGAATTTATTTATAACCTAATTCTAAATCAATACTGTTCTACTAACCAAGCCCTAGGTTAAACGTCTCTAATTCAATTCTACCTTAGGTCTAGGTCAATTTCAATTTAAGTAATGGGTTTTGATTTAATGTTGTTCATTCAACTCCAATTTAATTCCATTCTATTTATCAGCTAGTTCTATTTCATTTTGTTTTGCATTAAATTGTAATTTTGTCTATTACAATTTCCAATTTACTTGTAAATGATTTCTAATGTTAACGCCTTTATATAATTCAGATTCAATTGTTTTGCACATCTAATTTTCTAATTTGATTCCAATTCAATGCAAATGGAATTCTAATTGAGGTTTGCTTCCATTCTAGAGAGTGGGCATTGCTGGGGGTGTGAAAATATTTCATTAAAGAAAGCAAAAACTTCCATAATTATTGGAAAACCTTCATAAAAATCTTTCATGCTCAAAGCAAGACCAACTCCCTGGAAGCAAATGAGAATTTCATAAAATCCAAAGTTAAATTGAACAAGCATAAAATAGTAGAATTGAATCTGTATTGTATAGCAATGAAATTAAAGGTAGCTTGAAATCGAACTAACATTTGGCTTGCATTGAATCCCACATAAACTAGAATCTATAGTGAAGGAAACTTGAAGCAAAGTAGAATTAAACCATAGTTGACTTAGAGTTAGATCTAAATTTATATATAAATTTGAATTTGAATTGAATAAGAATTAAAAAAATGGTTATTTAGGGTTTGTAATTACTTGCCTTCTGATTCTGATGTACTTACCCAACTGCATTCAATAAGAGCAATACAATTCGCACTCTAAAAGCACGAAATATGGTTTTGCATGGGGGCTGCGTGGAATTAGATTACTACAGCCAAGAACTATTTAGTAAATACCTAGCCTTATGGACTTAAACATTTTTGTAGTTCATAGTTGAATGAACAAATATGCGTACCAACTGCACATAGAGCAGGAAAATCACAAGTTTCACAACCCTATCAATATGATATCATTCACCAAAAAGAGCAAAACCTTACAAAAGAAGAACTTTCACAACCCTATCAATGTCATATCATCTGCAAAAAGAGAAAAACCTTACAAAATCACAACTTTCACAACCCCACCCCCCATGACTACCCGCTCTCTCTCTCTATATATATCCACCAGATGCAGATTTTGTTGATCCTTACATCCCCAGGTCTCAGCCCACCGAGGGGGGTTGATGGCGTGTCCATGGGTGTTGTACTGAGGTGGTTGGCGCATCACGGAGAATCTTCATGTGAACGCTCGACTGAACAAGGCCATGGCGGAGGGTTCCACGGTCTCAACTAATGGAGAGACCTCCACATACTCATGCAGATTGTTTAGCAGCCCAAAGATTCCAAGTTTTGATCCACACCATGGAACTTGGGTGTGGCTGTTCTCCTTTTCCTGGTCTCACTGAGAGCCTTTCTGAGGCCTTGAGCATTTGGCCAGCACTTTTCGGTGGCGTGTTCTTCAGCTTTGGGGCTTACCTCATGTGCCTAGAGTCAATGTTTCTTGGCACCAGATTGGCAGAGTTTTTGCTGGCATGCATGTGCTGCTTCGTGGGGGAGTGCGGGGTATGGAGAAGCGGGGGCATTTCGATGGGCTTCCTTCCACTCCGCACAGGAATGTGATGCGCGGCAGAGATACTTGGAAGACCAATTTGTTCAATCTACCTTCGGCATTGGTGCCTTTGTCTGCAGATCAAGCACCCTGGTGGTGTGAAGGTTATATAGTTATAGTTATATATATGTATATTCTCTGCCAGCTTAACATCGAAGCTGGCCACGTGCATTGGCGTGAGTAGTGTTTATCATGGAGGAACTGGAGGAAAGAAAACTTTGGGTCTAGTCCAGGCATACCTTGACTCTTGCAACGAGCTGAACCCAGAAGTCACCCGATTCTCAGCAGCATTATATAGATACTGGTAGCACATAGCATCAGTGCTCAGTGGCGAGCCTCTTGAATCCTCTATAGTTAAAGTTATATGTCCTTTGTGTATAAATATGTATATATACATCTATAAACTCGAGCCACTTTCCGGCAATTGCACTTTAGGAGCGGTTTGGGCTTGAGTTTGGGGAAGGCCAAGTTGAGGTTGTCCTCGCCCCACCCAGGAACGCCATATTTGGCCTCGATGGCCTACTTCGCACTGCGCTAAGACCTGCTTTGTTCCTCAGACCTGTTCGGATTCCCTGGCGGATGAGGTCGGCACATCGCTTTATCCCGTTGCATTAGTGGCAAACCTGTGGACACACCTGGAGCCTACGAGCAACCTGCACCTTGCATTGCATAGGCTGAGACAGGGTTATTGCAAACACTGATGCGGGTTAAGGGTTGCCTTCACTCACCCGTTTGCCAGTTTGCTGAATCATCTTTACGGTTGGGATTTCTATCATTTGTGGTGGCGAATGTGTTCTCGTGTGCCGTGTGCCTGAGGCTTTTGTCCACAATTCCCTACACTATTGGAGGCTGGTGTCATTTCCATTCTTGGCCCCAATGCAATGCCGCTGAACTCCAGAGCTTGACATTGCCGCCTTTCCCTTCATGCAGGCATCTTCTTTGTTGTAGCCGGCTTTTTGGAGTGTCTCGAGAACAAGGTTGGGCGGTTGGGGTCTCCACTCCACACTTTTTCCTGGTGACATACTTTCGTTGTCATATCATTTTTACCTCTAGACTCTAGACGGTTTTAGATATCTAGATATCTCAGACTCGGTTCTGTATCTCTAGATTCAAGTGTCGCCTTCTCAGGTCTTCACCACCTCCGCGGCCGAGGGGTCTGCAATCCCCAAGTGTGCTGCTCGGACTGCGAGCTCCGGGCAGATGGGACACTGGTGATGCAAAGGAAATACGGACGGCAGGCTACGGCGGCCATGGTTTCGCGAATGGGTGCTATGTGCACTTAGATCCCATGTGGCACTATGGTTTTAGCAGTCTGTAGTGTCGATGTCAGGGGATTTCTTGAGACCACCAGCTGAATGGAATGCCTGAAGATTAGGATTGAAGTGCTTTGCTGAGATGAAGGAACCGATGATAAGATCTCGTAATGGGCTTCTCCGTGTAGTGAAGGGATGCAGGGATGCGAAGGGCTTGAACAGTACTCGCAGTGAGTAGGAATTAATTTGCACAGAGAACGGGTGGAGCACTCCAAGAACGGCCTTGGGATCTAAGGCAGCTGCCATGAATTTCATGGGCCCTGCCCTGAGAGGTTCTCATGTCAAATCAGTGGAAGAACAGGTCACATGGATGAAGTTGGGAATGTGTGAATTTGTGGAATCTTCCACACCCTTGTGCAAGCTATTCTGAAAGACATGGATGAGAGAGTGTTGAGGTGGGATCTTGTTTGCTCTCGGTGGCTTAGTTCTGCGGCTTGCCTGCAGCTGGGTGCCGAAGAGTTTGAGATGTTCTGCGCTATGAGGTTTTTTCCTCACATGTCTGCGGAAAGCAACATGTGTTATCTGGTGGGCTCACTGCTCTACACCATTGCTAGCAGCCTCAGTGTCGCCCGACTGAGATTTGGAGGATGTCGCTCCGCACTCGTGATGACTTGAAAGGCCATAGAGTTTTAGATGATTGAAAGGACAACGATATACAGTAGAAGGATGGGCCCAGGCGGCCCAGTTGCAGACTTGTGCCTTCAATTCGAGGCAATCCTTCCCTCAAGTGATCACGAAAGCTAGCATCAGCTAGCTGGAGTTGCTCTTGCTTTAGCAAGTCAAGGGCTCGCAGCCTCGAGAATCATGAATCACGTGAAAACTTCACGTGTAGGGCCCCCTCCCCCCCCGCGGGTTCAACTCCCCCCTGGGACGCTTCCGGAACGTGCTATAGTCCTATGTTTAGGTGGCAGGTGAAGTAGGCCACTGTTTGAGTTTGGAAGCGGGGGCATGAAACATTAAATTTACGCGAGGGTTCAAGGCTTCAATGATGAGCGTCACGGGAAGTCAGAAACCAGGCGTATCAGATACACGTGCCTTTGAGCTTCCTTCGGCATCTCAGTGCATATGGCTGACACTTCACTCGACAAAGATGCTCAAACAAACATACATAAACCAGGTGTATCTGATACGCCTGGTTTGTGACTTCCCGTGATGCTCATGATGCTGCGTTGCTTTTCTTCAGTCCCTCATTACATATACATGACGATCCAACAGCAGATTCAACAAGCTCACATGTTCATGACATCGACATTGATAGAAGAAACCAAACAAATCATGCAAGCAGCTTTGTTTTGCCTCTGGGACACCTCTTGGGCACCTCTTATGGCATCCACACTGGTTCAGGTTCGTGAACACATCAGATGCATCGAACAGTGTGGCAAAGTCCAGCCACGCTTCCTTAATTATCGGGGACTTCAATTCTAAGGTTGGCTGTGTCATTGCTGTTTGTGTGTCTTACATGTTCACAACGTTTTACCTCATGAGCATTTGCCTCACTCCGCTTGATGTCCCACCAGTCCGGATGCACCCCTGCTAGCTTTCGTCACCTACCCTCGGCCTCAAGTTGTCCCCCTTCACTCGGGACGGACAGCCGCAGGCACCAACCGGGGGGCAGCCCTCCACGCAGCACGACGGAGCAAAGAATGAACATATCCCGAACTTCTGGCGACCCGCCGGTGCAGTGCTCGCCATCGAAGCCGAGGGCAGGTGGAACCAAGAAGCGGTCAACTTCATCCGGCTCTTGGCCAAGTCCAAAGCCCGGCAAGCCCCCGCCATGCTGCAACCAGCCATCCCAACCGCCTTGGTCTCCAGGTGGTCAACCCTCCTAAGCCACGCCGCCAGCCAGACTTTTGCAGCCACCCTCCTCACTGAAGAATTGTCCCACCAGCACAACAACATCGACAACAACCTCCCCTCCATCAGCCAACTTCTCGCGGAATCCCCGCTGACACCCCCCACCTCCAGCCGCCTAACCCCATAACAGTGGATTTTGTACATCTGGAGACTGACTGGCTAGTAAAAAACAGTCCTGTGCAGCACTTCTGGCGACGGGCGAGTATACAAACCGTCCAGCCACACCGAGACCCATGCAAGAAAAAGGTTGGAGGGAAGAAAACAATAGTTTAATTTACCACAAGAGAACAGATCAGCAGCAGCTCAACAGTCTTGTCCGTTGACGGCATCTACGACAACATTTCCCGAAATTGTATGCTCCGTGGCCTCCATGCCGTGCCAGAAGCCAATGCCAGCCTGCCATTTGTGCGCGTGTTTTACACCCAGCCCTCCCAGTACGTATGGCACGATGCTGACGGCCAAGCCCATACCATCACCCAAGCTGAGGGCGGGGAGCAAAGGAGATCCCTTGATGCCAGCGCTTTTCGCCCTGGGACAGAGGTCGCCACTCCAAACTGCACAGGAGCACCTTCAACCCGGAGAGCTTCTCTTCGCTTTCCTGGATAATGTGTACGCCCTGGTCCCACCGGCTCGGGTCCGCCCCGTGTTTGACCTTCTCGAACAAGAACTCCGAGCGCAAACCCACATCCAGCTCCAAGGCAAAACCAGAGTGTGGAATGCATCAGGCACCCGCCCACCACACATCGACCTGCCGGCCACCCAAGCAGCCAGCGCAGCAGCAGCCAGCATCCGGGCCCACGGCTGGGAACCGCCAGCGTGGCACAACTCCCGTGCCGCGTTGCGATGCACCAGCGCCTGCGGGCCTTCCAACCCGAGGATGGCAACAACCTGCTGCTGCAGCCATGCATGCGACACACCGGGCCGAAGTCCGCAGCAATTTGCCGCCAGCCAGCCAGGCCCTGCTAGATTCGCAGAGCGGCCTGTATGCCAGCCGAGTTTTCACCACCATTCCTTACGGCCCAGATTCCACCTACACCTCGGAAGCCTTTCGCCTGCTCCTGCTCCGCAGGCTCTGCTTGCCATTGCCTTTGTCCGCACGGACTTGTCGTTGCCGTCGCACTTTTGACCCTTTCGGCGACCATCGATCAGCCTGTGCACAGTCAGGGCTCTTACGCAGCCGGGGCGGGCCGCTCGAACGCGCGGCAACACGAAGATGCCGAGAAGCAGGGGCCCGTGTGACATCCAACACACGGGTTGCCGATTTGAACATCCCCTCCGTTCACACCGTCGATGACCGTCGCATCGAAGTCATCGCCAACGGGCTGCCATTGTGGGGTGGTTGCCAGCTAGCTGTCGACACAACATTGGTGTCGCCCTTGACCCGGGACGGCCAAGCCAGACAGCGCCAAGGCCGATATGCTGGCGCAGCCTTGCGCGATGCTCGGCGCAACAAAGAGCGGGTCTACCCAGAACTGGTCAATGGTGGCCGCAGTCGGTAGATGGAGCGAAGAGTCTTGCACCTTCCTCCGCCTATTGGCTCAACACCGGGCCCGTCAAGCCACACCCCTGCTGCGACAAGCCGTGGCATCAGACTTGCTCAGCCCCTTGTCAGCTATGCTTTCACATGCGGCTTTCACAGCAGATGCAGCATCCCTTCAGGGCTTGGATTCGGCCCCACACACCAACGTCGAAGGCCAACCCCTCCCCCCCCCCTCGGCCAACTCCTCGCACAAGACGGCCTCGACGCAACCCCGCCAGCCAGCCGTCTCCCAGCCCCTTGACACACCCCCTGCCACTTCTAGTCGACTGCCTGGATTATCCTTTCTAGACTTTCTTCCTTCGCGGCCTTGGATTTGGGCCACACTCCGTCTCACCCTGTACATACTCCGTCTCACCCTGTACATAACCCGCCGTTTCACCTTGTGCCATATTTCCGTCTCGCCTCTGACTTGCCATTGCAGGAGACAAAGAATCAAAAAAGATTTCATAACACACGGCAGCTATGAAAACATCCATCCAATTTGCCTGATTGGCTTCGCTTTCCCAGAGCATGCACCTGTTTTATAAACAACAAAAACACACACACAAAAATAGAACAACCAAGAATTGAGTTGGAAGGGTGCTGCCGATGCTGCGTGCAGTGCTTGGGGTCCCTTTTTCCCTTCGTTCTTTGATGGTTCCAGCCCCAAATTTTTGTTTAGTGTGACTTATTTCAGGGACCCAAGCCATAGTTGATAGTCTCAACCCAAAGTTCGCGTTTCGGCCAACGAACCAACTTTACGGTAAATTGGTCTGATTTCTCCGAACGAATGTTTTCCACGATAAATAAAGTATCAAACAGATCCGAGGTGATCACATGAAGACAGGAAGTTTCCCTGACGTTCTACGTTTTTGAAAACATACAGCACATTGGAAATTTTTCTAGGATCACGATTTGACATCAACCTCTCCGACAAACTCGAGGAACTCCGGCGAACTCACAGTTTCACACCCCTGACTGGGATTGAGTCGATTGCATGCAGTCGAAGACAGCACCAAATAAACAAGTCACTCAGCAAGAACGATTACAAGTAAAAAACCGCCGTTGTTCATCGGATCATTCTTCCAATGCTTAACGGGGAATTTTGGCAGAACATGGCCGGAGGCCGCGGATTTCACAGACCGAATTGAGTGAAGGTGATGCACGGGGGCGGAAGGCGGCCAACTGGGATCGATGGGCACGTGACCTACCTGCAGCCATTTGGAGCGACACACAGGCGTGCCAGGACCAATGGCAAACAACACATTTTTTGTTGTCCCTTTTTGATCTCGTATCTTATACGTAGATTCCCATTGTTGCATGGTCGGCGCTGGTGTTTTTGCCATGGTGTTGTTGGAGCCATGGCTTCTTGCGTTGGCAACCCGCCACGCGAAAACAGCGCAATGATCAATGATCATTCCACCCGCCAGTGTCCTGGCAGTGCCTGTGTTTGTTCACCACACCGTCCTGACAACAACTTCGGGTTGGCTTGCAGTCAGGGTTTTGCTTGTGAGGCCGCAGGGCAGGGTGCAAGATTGCTGCTTCCCCGGGTTCCATGTTCAGCTGCACATTGGGATCTCTGTGTGCAGCTGCCAAGGCCAGCCCCGCAGGCCACTTTTAGCATCTTGGCTGGTCAGATGTAGTAGAAAATGATCACAAAACAGAAATGACGGTTCTTCTTGTCATTGTTTTGTTTGTAAATAGGTGGGTGCCTGCTTGGTCAGTTGCGCTCTAGTTGCATTTTTCGCTGTTTTCCCCAGTTTGGCACACCGCCCGGATGTCGCAATTGAAACATTTCACGCTAGGAACGCCTGTCCGAAGAATTGTTGTGAGATTAGCTTGGTTGTGCGGTGTTCATTAGGTGGCAGTGTTCCAGAGCCAGATTCTGAAGTCGCGCCCCCTGAAGACGATGTGCCGTCCCCAGCACATGTTTGGCGTTCCGTGTTTTTTGCTGTCAGAACTTTGAGGTTCCACTGGCACCTTGGGCTGCGGCGCGCGCAGCGACCCTAACTTGTTCGCAGAACGCACATGCGAACAGCAATTTGCCGGACAAAATGCGTAATGATGAATGCACACACACAAATGTACGGCACACATGTAAATTACAAAGTGAGGGGCAGCTCATGGGGCCAGGCTGAAACTAATTTTAGCGAAAAACAACCTTTTTAGGGGCATCATGGGGAAGGGATAGAGATGGCCTAACATGATGGTTTTCGAAGACAAAAATATCATTTGCCAGGGTGTGTAACACGATTACTGCCGGCTTTCGTTCATTTTCTGCTCAAGGGCTCATTTGGCTGTCAATTCGGGCCGCGGCTTGCATACTTCACATGCAATGCGCCAACCAATCGGCATTTCGAACTAGCGAAGGTGAGTCCAACGGGTCCATCCTTTGACGTTTTCGTTTTAAGTTTCCCCTTTAGTATATAATTAAAAACGCGCGACCCGTCAGGGGCTGATCCAACCAATTTGTTTTGCCAAGTTTGGTTTGAATTCCCTAGCGGGCTCGTGGCCCAGATTTCCACGATCGCTTTCAGTCAGGCCCAGTTTTGTGTACAGATTTTGCATTCAGCGGGGCAACTTGATTAGTTGTTGTTTTGGATGCCAGTCATGCACACCAGTGACCATTTGGCACAGTTGGCCCACTGATTTGTTGATTTTTTGCCTTGCCGGTTTGACTCTGTCCTCGCAACCGTGTGTGTCAAGAAGGAACTCCAATCAGTTCGGCACATGCTTTCAACCTGCGGGCATGTATGAATGGCACTTGATGCACGAAGAACGTGTTAAAACCTTGTGGACCGTGGAGTGGGATGTTTCAACTGGGGTTTGGTGTTTGAGCCAAATTGGGCCGCAGGAGATGGATCAAATTGACAAGAACCTGTAACAATTGAGAGTTTCAATCAATCATCCTGGAACTGCAGAATTTGGGAATGCGAATCAGAAAAAAAAGAATTGTGCAAGGTCTTGCCTACATCGCATGCCCGGCGAACAAGGTTGTTGGCGTTTGCTTGGAGAGGGGTGATGCAAATGTGAGTTTGTAGGCGTGTTTCCACACCAGCTGGACGTTTTGTGGTCGGAAACCAAGAAATCGTTGGCAGGTGCATTTCAGATTCCAGCTCCTGTTGGAACTCCGTCTTTCTTTCTTTCTTTCTTTCTTTCGTTCCTTCGTTCGTTCGTTCTTTCTTTCTTTTCCCCAGATAGCGAAGCTTTGGGGTTCTTACTTAAAATAACAGTGAGTTACCCGTGCGCGCTTTCGAGGCAGGTTGCTGGTGCTGGGTGCCGGTGCTGGTGCTGGTGCTGTGAGCTGGCTGTGCACGTGGTGGAGACAGGTTGCTGGTGCTGGTGCCGGGTGCCGGTGCTGGTGCTGTGAGCTGGCTGTGCACGTGGTGGAGGCATACCCTCACCTAGTAGGGTCCAGAATGGGAGACCCTCGAGGGATAGACTGGTTGGGGTCTAAGATGGGTCCCGCTACCATTGTGGACCTTTTCGCTTGATCACTGTAGACAATTGAACGGGAGTCAGAATTTCATGATTAACTTCTTAAATCAGCTCGACGTGACGTCACATGACAAGGTCTAGATTGGTTTTCCCTTAGCGGGGGAAAATGATTTCAGACCCCCTCCAGAATTCCCGGTCTGAGGGTCTAGGACTTAAGCACGATCGGCCGCAAGGCCTAGTGAATAAGATGATGGACCCCACCTTTGGGGGTCTACAAAGCAATACCCGTTGGAAAGCCCATACTTTTTCCCAGACGTCAGGGACATTTTATTATTATGATTTTTTCTCGCACCGAACCTCAGTCACAGGATTCCAAAAATAACACAAAAAAATTTAAGGACATGCAATTCCAATGTTGACGCAGGAAAAATAAGAGATATTGAAAAAACAAATCATTGGGAATTCCTAGAAGGATGGAATGGTTCAGCACAGGATTTCACAACAGTTTCATTGCCTCTCCTGTAACAATAGAGTAAGGTCTGACCCAGGAATTTAATATGTTGGTTGGTCTAGAGTCTAGCAAGGATGCTTTCTTTTATGTAAATCCTGTGCCGACGCAAGGCGAACCTCCGAAGTCGATCAACATGGTTCTTTGCACAACACACACTCAGAGAGATCATCGACCGATTCCAACAGTAGACTCTGCCAGTCCCAAAAGTCTGTATCCCCACTGCTGCGAATGGCGGCCCACACTGAATCTTCTCCAACCAAGTGAGCCATGTCATGACCTGTGCCCGGAGAAGGTTAAAGAATGGGAGTGGATTTAGGGCCTCCAACCTACTAGCGATGGCCTCCACCTAGAAGCGTTCTTTTGAAAAATAACACAAAGAATGAGAGTGGCTTTGGTTCCGTTGTGAGGACAAGGAGGGCAGGGACACCCCTGAACCAGGACTTTAATATGCCAGGATGTTTGTTACACATGAGCTTCTTCAACCTCTGTACTAGGATTCCATAAAACAGGTTGACGCAGGATTCCATAAATGCTCAAAACCCTCAAGTATTTTTTGGCTGCCAACCTTGGCACACAAAAAAATAAAGGAATGACCTCAGCCCGAAAGGATTTTATATAATAAAATCCTGCGTCAAACCTTTAGCGTACCTTCCTACCAGTATAAAGCAACCATCAAGGGTCCCACCAAGTAGTTGAGGGTATGTGGAGGCAGGTTGCTGGTGCTGGTGCTGGCGCTGCTAATACTGTGAACTGGCTGTGCAAGGTTGCTGGTGCTGGTGCCCGGTGCCGGGTGCCGATGCTGGTGGTGGTGCTGTGAGCCGGTGCTGGTGCTGTGAGCTGGCTGTGCACGTGGTGGAGACAGGTTGCTGGTGCTGGTGCCGGGTGCCGGTGCTGGTGCCCGCTTCTGACAGTGAAGTGATAACAACCGCCGCTTCTGACAGTGAAGGGTAACAAACCGCCGCTTGCAGCAGTGAAGGGCGACCAAGCGCCGCTTCGGACAATGACGTGCCAGCAGTCATGGGCCGCATGAACTTATGCGCGTAACATCATACGGTGTTGTCGCTTGAGCGTTCTTTGTCTATTAGCGCTGTGGGGTATTTACACTCTTCAGGTTCTGTTTTGGCCGGCAGCTGTGTCAAGGGCTGTACTGTTTGCGCGCACGCTTTTCTACGTATAGTGTTCTATGCGCAACGTCAGGCTCTCAACCGACCATTGTTCCAGCATGTTTCAGCATGCTACACACACAATAGTCGTGCTGGATGCTGCTTGGCCTTGGATGAGTGAAGCCTACGGGGTTTGCCGTTTGTGCGCATACTTTTGTGCGCATAACCTTTTGCGCGCAAGGTCATGCGGCCTTATCGTCCTGCAGATCGTTGCTTCAAGCGTGCTACAAAGCCAATAGTGGCACTGGATACTGCTTGGCCTTGGGCCAATGACACTTACGGGCCTTGCTGTTTGCGCGCATACTTTTGTACGCATAAACTTTTACGCGCAAGATCATACGGTCATACGTTATTATTCCCCAAATAGGGATAGCTATTGGGTTCTTGCTGCAAATAAGAATGAGCTGGCTGCGCTTTCGAAAGGGTGTCGGTGGTGGTCCTGAATGCTGGTGCTGTGAGCTGGCTGAGCGCGCGTTTAAGACGGGGAGGTCCTGTAAGCTGGCTGTGACGGCTGCGTACATTCTTGGTCCAGCTAGTCGCATGTCAACAGGTCGTAGGATTCTGCCTAGCTATCTGGGTCTATGCTGGTGTAATTTTCATTTTTTCCCAAACAGTTTACTGTTACGGGTTCTCAATTCTTTCTTAAGATGTGTCCGCCCTTTGTGTCACTGCTGGTGTCCGCCCTTTTCGGCTGGCCATGTAGCATTTCTATCCATTTGTCTCCCAGGTCTGTCGCTGCTGGTGTCCGCCCTTTTCCGCTGACCATGTAGCGTTTCTATTCATGTGTCTCCCAGGTCTGTCACTGCTGGTGTCCGCCCTTTTCGGCTGGCCATGTAGCATTTCTATCCATTTGTCTCCCAGGTCTTTCGCTGCTGGTGTCCGCCCTTTTCCGCTGGCCATCTAGCATTTCTATCCATTTGCAACATTTCTATTCACTTGTCTCCCAGGTCTGTCACTGGTGGTGCGGCCCTTTTCCGCTGGCCATGCAGCGTTTCTATTCATTTGTCTCCCAGATCTGTCAAGCAGTCCGCCCTTTTCCGCTGACCATGTAGCATTTCTATTCATTTGTCCCCCAGGTCTGTCACTGCGGTGTCCGCCTCTGCCTTGCAATCCTTTACATTTGTCTCCCAGCTCTGGGCTGCGGTGTCCGCCTCTGCCTTGCAATCCTTCACATTTATCTCCCAGCGCCGGGCTGCTCTGTCCGCCTCTGCCTTGCAATCCTTAGACCTTTGAACGGTAGTCACTCAGAATTTCATGATTACCTTTTTAAATCAGCTCGACATGACGTCACATGACAAGGTCTAGATTGGTTTTCCCTTAGCGGGGGAAAATGATTTCAGACCCTGTCCAGACTTCCACGGTCTGAGCATCTAGGACTTAAGCACGATCGGCCGCAAGGCCTAGTGAATAAGATGACAGACCCCACGTTTGGGGGTCTACAAAGCAACCATCGAGGGTCCCACTAAGTAGTTGAGGGTATGTGGAGGCAGGTTGCTGGTGCTGGTGCTGGTGCTGCTGTTGCTGTGAGCTGGCTGTGCAAGGTTGCTGGTGCTGGTGCCCGCTGCCGGGTGCCGATGCTGGTGGTGGTGCTGTGAGCCGGTGCTGGTGCTGTGAGCTGGCTGTGCGCGTGGTGGAGGCAGGTTGCTGGTGCTGGTGCCGGGTGCCGGTGATGGTGCCCGCTTCTGACAGTGAAGTGATAACAACCGCCGCTTCTGACAGTGAAGGGTAACAAACCGCCGCTTGCAGCAGTGAGGGCGACCAAGCGCCGCTTCTGACAATGACGCGCCAGCAGTCATGGGCCGCGTGAACTTGTGCGCGCAACATTCATACGGTGTTGTCGCTTGAGCGTTCTTTGTCTATTAGCACTGTGGGGTATTTACACTCTTCTCTTCAGGTTCTGTTTTGGCCGGCAGCTGTGCAAGGGCTGTACTGTTTGCGCGTTTTTTTTAACGTAGAGTGTTCTATGCGCAACGTCAGGCTCTCAACCGACCATTGTTCCAGCATGTTTCAGCCTGCTACACACAATAGTCGTGCTGGATGCTGCTTGGCCTTGGATGAGTGAAGCCTACGGGGTTTGCCGTTTGTGCGCATACTTTTGTGCGCATAACCTTTTACGCGCAAGGTCATGCGGCCTTGTCGTCCTGCAGATCGTTGCTTCAAGCATGCTACAAAGTCAATAGTGGCGCTGGATACTGCTTGGCCTTGGGCCAATGACACTTACGGGCCTTGCTGTTTGCGCGCATACTTTTGTACGCATAAACTTATACGCGCAAGATCATACGGTCATACGTTTTTATTCCCCAATATGGGGTTCTTGCTGCAAATAAGAATGAGCTGGCTGCGCTTTCAAAAGGGTGTCGGTGGTGGTCCTGGGTGCTGGTGCTGTGAGCTGGCTGAGCGCGCGTTTAAGACGGGGAGGTCCCATAAGCTCGCTGTGCAGGCTGCGTACATTCTTGGTCCAGCGGGTCAACAGGTCGTGGGATTCTGCCTAGCTATCTGGGTCTATGCTGGTGTAAATTTTCATTTTCATTTTTCCCCAGATGGCGAAGCTATTGGGGTTCTTACTTCAATTAACAATGAGTTGCCTGCGCGCGCTTTCGAGACAGGTTGCTGGTGCTGGGTGCTGGTGCTGGTGCTGTGAGCTGGCTGTGCACGTGGTGGAGACAAGTTGCCGGTGCTGGGTGCTGGTGCCGGTGCTGGTGCTGGGCGCCGGGTGCTGGTGTGCTGGCGCTGTTGCTGGCGGTGCTGGTGCCGGGCGCCGGTGCCGGTGCTGGTGCTGGTGCTGGGTGCTGGTGCTGGTGCTGGTTGCATATGTGAGCGGGTCTATTTTCGGATGTTTTTTGTCCAGATAGCGAGGCTATGGGGTTCTTACTTCAAATAACAAGAGCTGACTGGGTGCCAGTGCTGGGCGCCGGTGCCGGGTGCTGGTGCGGGCTGTGGCGCCGGCGCTGGGTGCTGTGAGCTGGCTGCGCGCGTGGTGGAGACACGGTGCCGGGGCTGGGTGCTGGCAGTGCGCGTGGTAGAGAGACAGCGGGCTTCTGACAGTGAAGTGATAACAAACGCCGCTTCTGACAGTGAAGGGTAAACAAACCGCCGCTTGCAGCAGTGAAGGGCGACCAAGCGCCGCTTCTGACAATGAAGTGCGAGCAGGGCCGCATGCCCTTATGCACGCAACATTCTGTTGTCGCTTGAGCGTTCTTTGTCTTTTAGCGCTGTGGAGTATTTTACACCCTTCACGTTCGTTCTGTTTTGGCCGACTGACAGCTGTGTCAAGGGCTGTACTGTTTGCGCGCGCATACTTTTGCAGGTATAATGTTCTATGCGCAACGTCAGGCTCTCAACCGACCATTGTTTCAGCATGTTTCAGCATGCTACACACAATAGTCATGCTGGATACTGCTTGGCCTTGGGCGAGTGAAGCCTACGGGCTTTGCCGTTTGTGCGCACACTTTTGCGCGCATAAACTTATATGCGCAAGATCATACGGCTTTATCGTTCTGCAGATCGTATGCTACAAAGTCAATAGTGGCGCTGGTTACTGCTTGGCCTTGGGCCAATGAGACTTACGGGCTTTGCTGTTTTCGCGCGTACTTTTGCGCGCACAAACTTGCACGCGCAAGATCATACGTTGTTATTCCCCAAGTAGGGATAGCTATGGGGTTCTTGCTGCAAAAAAAGAGCTGGCTGCGCGCGCTTTCCAAGGGCGTCGGTGCTGGTGCTGGTCCTGGGCGCTGGTGCTGTGAGCTGGCTGAGCGCACGTCGAAAACGGGCGGCGGCGCTGGTCGGGCGCTGGTGTCAGCTGATTGTGCGCTCTGTGGAGGTGTCGTAAGCTGGCTGCGCACGCTGCGTGCCTTCTTGGTCCAGCCAGTCGCATGTCAACAGGTCGTGGGATTCTGCCTGGCTATCTGGGTCTATGCTGGTGTAATTTTTTATTTTTATTTATTTATTTTTCTTCTTGTTGCATTTCCTTCATGTCGTTCACAATCCTGCCACAAAACTATATCCATGCATGGGGATCTGCTCCTGGAAGATAGGCCTTAAGTTCGTATGACAGACGATCAACAACGAATGTGGTCTTTGCCATGAAGTGTGCTTTCTGCAGCTTTACTATGTTTTTCTCGATTTCTTTCCAAAGCCTAGCCCATGATTATGTGCCTGGTATTTCCGAGTCATGTTTCAGGGCCTTGTTAGTTTCAGGTCTGTGTAGAGAAAAGCGAACTTTTGAGCCTGTCACCTGAAAATATTCCAAAAAGCTTCGGCACAGGTTCAACAAAAGGTTTCGACGCGATGCGGGATCCAAGGGTGACGAGCAGAAGCAGTTGGCTCGATGGGCCGGGGCCCGCAACAACGTGGCAGATCTATTTTTTCAATCCCCAGCGTCCGAGGCAGAACATCTCAATGAGGATGGGTGGTGAGTGGTCTAAATCACTTGCAATCCCCCGTAAGTGCCTGTGTGTGGGCCCGCACAGGCATGAAAGGTGCCATTGCTTCGAATCATTTATGGTGCAGGAAGTGCTGGCTTTGACTCGGGAAAGAGCGCGGGCCTCGTATGATGTGGCCAGACAGGCATTTGTCGCTTCGCCAGTGTGCTTGTGAGGACAGTTTGGCGGGAAAGTTGGCCGCAGCCTAAGTTTGATCGTTTACCTTTCGTTCGTCAGTAAGCTGGTCCCGCGCTTGCATGCGCAGGCTGATGCCAATGCTGCAAATGTAAAACTGCAGATGGAGCCCATGGCTGAACTTTTAGCTTCTGGAGGGTGAATGACAATGAAGTATTGAGACGCGATCCATTGGGAAATTGGAACGTGACACAAAACAAACTTTTGCTTGTGAGAGTCTAGAGCTGAGGTTGGAGCATCTTCGCAGGGTAAGTGCTGAGTTCCCCGGCGTAAGTTTGTTTTTGTACTCTTCCAGGCATACTTCCGCCTATGGTTGCGCAGGTTTGAGCGTCTTGGGGGCGGCTCGCAACATAGTTTCTGGCAATCAGCATTGACAATTTGTTGATGCTTGTTTCCTTTAGAATGTCCTTAGGTGATGTTGGCGTTCTAAATGCAATCGTCGAAACCCGCGATCTTGAAAAGCAGCGAGCCACTTAGAGCCGCGAAAACATGTCCAGCACCTCTAGGAACAGCAGGAAGAGATTTGGGGAGGTACGCTTGCATTCTCTCAGGCTTCAAGCCTCTACCGCTGAAGTTCAAGAGCTTCGGACTGAGCGGAAGGCCAGACTTGGAGTTGTGGGCCATGTTGCCCCTGTATGATTGAAAACATTTTTGGAGTCTGCGACAAGCCACGTTTGTTACAGACAAAGCTGTGCAAGGCATTGACGCAGCGCACGCATTTTCACAACAGGCGGACTGTCTTGAAAGCAAAAATGGGGGCCATATGTTTTTTCGCTCTGCAGATGGTGCAGCAGTTGCACAAAGAAATGGAAGAGTCAAGAGCCTATGTAATTACAAGAGATCGTTCAACCAGCTGCAGCCAATGCCTCATCGTGTTTGAGCAGAGCTGAGGCTGCGGGGAAGGCACAAGAACTTGCAAGATCAATGTGAGAATTGTCTGGGTCATAGTGATATGGCGTGGCCTGCTTCGACTCCAGGTGTTTGGACCAATTGACATTGATAGAATGGTGTTGTACAACTTCCCAACAAGGGACTATCTCCGAGGAGAGTTCAGGAGACTGAACACTGCACTCAGCGCCAAGTCTGAGAGCCATGTTACTAGCCACTTGGAGGATCCAATGCCACCCAAACCTCTTGCACAGCAGAAGCAACCAACAAACTCACCAAAGGACGGAGGAGCGTGTGCGTCTTTTGGAGCGAAAGCGAAAGAGGGATAGCCTCCAAACAAGATAGACAGAAGGCATGCGTCACATATGTGCTCCCTCACTTCTTTTGAAGATCGCAAGCTTTTGGACCGTCGCGAGGTGCTTATACTGCAAAAACCGAGGGGGCCTTCTTGAGAAGAGAACAAGCTTGGTGCTATCGTCGCTGCAGGTCCAGCCTAGACCCTACCCTGCTCAGTGCACCTGGCTAGGCCCTGCCCCGAGGTCCTTCCTGAGGTCCTGGGACTTCGGATCCCCGGCCAATAGGCCTAAAAATATCGCTGGGACCGGGCTTCTTTGCACTGTAATTTGCTTGTCATCTCTACCTTTCATCCACCTCATCTGCACTCAGCTGTTACAACCCCTCCTTTATTCAATGGACAAAACAGGACATGAGAGTTACAATTTTTCAAAATTTTCCAATCCAAGAAGCGTGTTGATTCTGTGGAAGCGAGGGGATTTCAAGTTGTCAGAATTGGCGTTGTCAAATAAGGCAAGGCTGAATGCAGTCGTCTCAACGATTTGCATGGACGGATCCTTAGTCTGGTCCTGCAATATTTGGTATTCAGATGCGTGAAGAATGTTTGGGTCTTCTGAGAGTAGAGAGGCTACTCTTGCTGTCCTTTCTTGCTTTTGTTTGCTGTCAGGTCTGCCCGTTGGACATGGCATTGTTCTACACTTCCTTCCTTTGTACATCACCTGTGCACTTGAACCCCACTTTAGAAGCTGGCATGGCTAGACCTTGCGTTTCTCCAGACTATGTAGAGCCACCTGCCTCTCGCTTGTCATACCGACTGTCATACCTGTTGTTCGATAGCACGGCGCCATTGTTGACTCCGTTTTGCCTGTTCGCTTGGCTTGCTTTGGGTGTTTGGCAAGTCATTGTTGGTAATCCGTATCACCACTGCACCACATTTGTGTTTGGCCAATCCTTGCAAGCAAAGGAAGCGAGCGAGAGCACCGACGCAGACTTGAGCTCAATCCTCAGAGCCTGTAGGCACTTCCTCCGTCTACATAGTCGTAAATGTAACTATTATATAGCCGCGGCGATTGTCCCCGAAACATTGGAACAGTAAGTGGCGAAGCTTCTGTGAGACCCTACTAGTACCCTAAAAGGATGCTGCTAAAGTTCTTAAAGATCCCAATCTATACCTTCGGGGTGTGGTGTTTAAGCAGGGCTGTGTTTCTTTTCTTCATTGCGAGGTCCTAGCATGTCCACTTCAGCTCGTGTTTCGCTTAAGGTCCCACCTTCAAAACCAGAGCAGTGACAAGGAGGCAGCAGCATCTGCCCGGCAGGAGCACTCGTTCCCTTTGGTTGGACAGTTTTGCGATAGCGGTAAATTCTATTTAATTAAAGTTACTTGTTACTTACTAGTAGCGATGCCCTTTGCTCCTAGTAGCGTCCTTGCTTTTGCGATACACGGCGCACCTTTACACTTGAAACTTGGCACCGGAGGAGTTTTTCCAAAAAGAGCATCGAAAGGCGACTCTTAGCGGTGCTTGGCCGCAGTTTCACTCTGTGTTGGTCCAGGCTTGGGACGATCTGCAGCGTGCACATTGGGTAGAGAAGGAGAAGGCAAGATCAACACGTGGAGGATGGATTGTGATGAAGTAAAGATCTTCCGTTCCCCAAAGGTTTGTAGCCTCTCCCCTCCAACTTCGTGATTCTGCAGCAGTTTTCCTAACAATCGTTGCTTTGCACTATGCCCGTTTCTTGATTCGTGCCCTGTGGCGTGAAGCGCGAAAAGTACTATATAAATAAACTTAAATCAGCGCTTCAATTTTTAGCGTCTCAGTTTTGGGGGATTTGGTAGTTTGGCTCAAGGTATCTGAGGTTCAGGCCTTTCTTTCATCTCCCCTTTTTTGACACTATGGAAGCTGTAACTGTAGCGCTTTTCCTGGCCACTGGCCAGGATGCCAGATTCCAATCAATTACTCAGCTGGCGCAGGGTGCTCGCTCACTACTTGTACTGTTCGGTTGTACATGTTCCGTTGCCTCAGTGGGTTGGTGTGTATTACATGTACTGAGGCAAGACGCGATAGCCTTGGTGTCTGAATTGCAGGCTGTGCGTGAGTGCTCTTGCATCAGGAAAGCGTAAAGATGTAGAGGTTGCCATGATTTGCTTGCAGGATGGCTTTGTGGAGCAAACCAAGAAGTACAATGAGCCCGACACAAAGAGCAAAGCGGCAAAAGCGTAGCACACGGATTCCAGCCAACCCCAACTCCAGGCTTTCAAAGAGCGTCCGCAACCAACAGAGAGAATTGACGTCGGACGTGCAAGAGGCCACGTGGCAGGGTTGGTAGCTTTAGCTGGAACATCGTGCAGTCACACTTAGCAGCAACTTTCAACGCTGTCAGAGATTTCAGAGGCGCAGCAGTTAGCTCAACTTTCAGAACAGTTTGCTCTAGAACTTCGACAACTCTTAGGCGAGACTGCTAAGCTTCCATCACTTGTCAGTCAAAGTCAAGCAAGTGCTCCCTGACACTCTTGAAAGCAAATAATGTTATTAGGTTGGAGGCCATGGCTATTATATAATAGGTTGGAGCCATTGCTATTAAAAGGTTGACGTCACACTGTTGAGCTGGATTTTCAAAACGCCAGCCCAAGGCCGCACGCGTGAAACAAACTCGGTGGGTGAGGCCAGGATCAGAGCATGTTTGGAGGTTTGTCTTTAGAGGTGTTTCTTGTTCCGTCACGAGGAGCAATGGCGTCAAGAAGCTCATAAGCTTGAAGACCAGCTCCGAAACCTTACCCTGTCTGGAAACTCACATCATGGCAGCACGCATGGTTTGCATACCATATGAATCCAAATGTCCTCACCCATATCATGACGAGGCATCACAGAGAGGCTGCAAAGACCGTTCGCGAGCTGCGCAAGGTCCGGAGGTAGTCGCATGTGGCTTGTAAGGCCTCGCAGCGCAGACATCCTGGGTTCCATTGGAAGGCGGATGATCACCACAAAGTTCAACAATCTGAGCGCATGCAAGCAGAGAAGGAGCGTCAAGAGAGGAAGCGAGAACGCGGGGTGCCCAATGTTTGTCACTCTGGTGCGCATTGATATGAAGATGGCCAAGCTTCTCATCACTCACTGTGGATTTTTCAGGTCATGAGCTTTTCAGCAACCCAAACATCGTCAGACAAATGGCTCAGGCGTAGGGTTTGCAGGGCTTCGAGCTTTGCTATCAGTTTGTGAGTAGCTGAGGCAGTCGCTGGAATTGAAGTGTACAAGGTGGCACCGTGCTCAGTTCAGTTGATTTCTATAGAAGTTCAAGCACCCAAAACTGCCAACACTTTGCAGCTGTTGCATGGTGGCTTTCTGAGGATGAGAAGAATCGCAGAGAAAAGCCTCAAACCCATGTGCAATTCGTGCCACGCCGATATTGCGTCTCGCTTGTCCTCGCTTGATGCGTTTGAGGCGACGGCTCCGAGTTGTTTGTGACATCAAGTCAGGTCGAGGCGGAGCTGCCGACGAAAGTTGGTAAAGTCAGAAGACTGGAACGTCAGACGTGTGTTGGCTAAACCATGTCTTGCGGCCATTCTAGCCAATCGTTGCGAGAATCCTCTGCAAGACATGCAGGTGGGCCTCGACCTGATCTACAGCTACGTTGGTCAAAGGCCCGTCACAGTTTGATTTCTGCAAGTTGTTGCTCCTGCGTGTGACGCCACGAGAATCAGTTTTTCTTGAGGCTCCGTACCGCGATTGGCCTGACAGAAGTTCCTGCGACCTCACACAGGTTTGAACCCTTGTGATTCAAGCAATGGCGTGTCTCGCTGCAATTTCGAGGTTGTCAGCTTGGGATATGGCTTTGCATCCAGAGCCGGGAGCTTACCGTGGCAACTTACGGCCTATTGCCTTTTGGATCGCGGCTTAGGCTACCTGGCTCTTCAAAGATGTTCCTCCTTACCACTGCTTCTCCGTGCGTTTGTCTTAGCCCAGACGCAGACAGCAATGCAAGAAGAGCGCTGCAAGCCCCTCACTCTCACGTGTTCGAGGCAGACACCGTACCGGACCTTTGATTTCATATGCAGTTCAGACAGAGACGTCGAGGCAGATGGCACAGAAAGCTGAGACGCATATGATGGTTCAGTTCGAAGTGCTTTTGTTATGCTTCCCTTCGCAACTCAAACGTGCAGACCAAGCGCCTTGGGAGGCTCTTGTGCTGGTCATCAGCCGGTTGTGTACCAGGAGCCAACCACGGGCTTTAGCCGTTTGGCTCTTCTGAGCGTTTTGCTTGTAGGAGCCAGGGCTGGCCACTCTACGGTGGGGTTCATTCACACGCAAGGCGCTTCTTCTGAATTGGTTTGTGAGCGGTTTGCCGTGGACAAAGTCACAGACGAACTTCAGGTTTGTGGCTATGAAAGGTTGGACAAAGGTTCAGCCCCAGCCTCACAACTCAAACGAAACCAATTGTCAACTTCAGCGTTTTCAGCTGAGGGTCGCATGCCGAGCAAGCAAGAACACCTTGAGCACACATCTTCTTGAGGCACTCGCAGAGTTCAGGAAGATTTAAAAACTATCGGTCAGCATTATCGGCATGGCAAAAGATCATATAGAATCATGTAGACATGATAAGGTCAGTACTGTTTTGGGAAAACACACTCCAAACTTCACCTTTGCCGTTTCGAAGGCTGTTGCAAAGATGCAGTCTTCATCACGTACTTGACCTCAGACAATTAATTTGATTCAAATCTGTCCGCATTGTTCCTGCATTCCTGTTTGAGCTGCCATGACAAGAGGATCCCAGTGACCTTTCCTTCACTGTCTATTTGCATCTACATATTTACTCTTGAACTGGTGATGCAAACGCTATGTTGCTGCTTTGATGACCTCGTGGGAATGTCGGCGCAATAAGGGCCGAAGCAGGCGACCTCACCGAGTAAGTAGCTATCAGGCTAGGACAGTACGGGGTGTTAGGATCAGGAGACCTTGGGTCAGCTACCAGGAAGCTCCCCCCTGCTTTGCGAGGGCAGGAGAAGCTTCCTTCCGTTCCATTCGGTAGGGAAAAACTCATGGAGTTTGGTGCGCACCAGACGGACGCCGATGGCGTTGTCCTTCTAGATGCGCAGAATGCCGCGTTCTTGCGCGTTTCCCCGGGCTTTAGCAGAGATTGCTGCCTGCCCGTGAAAGCTGTTGACTGCACGATCGTCTGCTGTGCCAATTGTGACCCGCCGCCCAGCGTCATGAAAGGAGCGATTTCCCTTCCATCTAAAGATTGAGATTGATGTGGGATAGCAATGAGGCGCTTCAACACCAGCGACGCCAACACTGGTTTGCAGTCGCTAGTACTTGTTTTCGATTTCTTGTTTGAGGGTATGGGTGCTTATCGTTTGGGGGGCTTGCCCCGTGGGATTCAATCTTTTGAGCTGTCTTTAAAGATGGCATCCTTTAAGTTCGTGACAGACATGGACATGGTCCATGGTGATTGTTCTAGAATGCCCGCAACGATTGTTTTCAAGAAGCTGGGTTGCCTGGCCTTCAGCCAGTCTTTGAGGCCCAAGCCACTTGCCACCTCCTCCAAGCGAGACTGAAGTGGTGCGCCACGCTTTGGGTCGAATTGAGCAACTTGGCAATACTCCATACTCTGTCGTGCAGGAGTCGGAGGATCCTTCGCAACAGTCGTTGGAAACTGGGTGAGGAAGCATGGTAGCCAAGGTAGCTGCGACTTTGTGAACTCAAACACGTGTAACCTTCTCACGGATTGTGGTCGGTAGTGCGTCACCTCGTGGCCTTGCGCATGAGGTAGCTTGTACATAAATTGCCAGTGAGCTGCGGGCAAAACTCGCAGCTTGAACAAGTGTGCTTCGAGAAAGTGTGGGGGAGGCAAGATGGCCATGGCATTCTCGAGGTACACGGCACAGTGTTTATTTGTTGCACTGAGTTGCACTGATTCTTGGGCAACCAATGTACAGTAGTGTAAATGGGTGCCACACACATGGAGTGATGCACACAGAGTTCACAAACTGAAATATGGTTTCTGGGTGTTTGATTTAGGAACGAACGCAGCGTTTCGATCCCTTGGCGTGGGGTATATATAGCTGCTCAAGGTTTGCTAGTGGTAGGTACCGATCAGGTTCCTGTACTGTCCAAATGGCTTGGTGTGCCCAGACCCAAGCATTGTGCCATGGACATGGTCACGCTTCTGGAAGTCTAGATCAACTGCAGGTCCGAAGAGTTCTGCTTCTGAGCTTTCTGCTGGTCTATGCGGCCTGGTTTCAGTATTTGAATCATAGAATTATTGGCTGTCACAAACCTTGCCCTAGGACCCCAGCCGTCCGGCTAGGAGTCTCTCCAACGACTTGATTTGGTCCCGCCACGTTGCTTTGGGATTTGGTAAGGTGTACTTCGCAAACTTCGCTAACTTCCTTGGACCTCAGCCAGAGCAAGGCTAGTTGTAGCAAGAAGGAACCGATCCTAGCAGACTCATGGTAAGCCAACAGAAAGAATACAATTTGAGGAGTGGTCGGAGATTTGTGGTTTGTCAGGTAGACGCAGCAAGCCAAGGGCTGAAGCACTACGAACTGATCCTGCAGTTCCTTGGAGGGAAGCATCAGACGCCTTTTTATAAAAGTATATATGTCAATGTCAACCCTCAAACCTTCAGACTTTCCATCGTTCTCAGCCTTTCGCGACTGGAAAGTCTGCACAATTTGGTCCATCCTGTTCCACGTTCCTGCCATTCGCACCAGCTTAGGAGCAAGAGCAGCCAGTCAGCAAGGAAGATCCCAAGGCACAGCCATGCAGAAAGCCGCGTTATGGCATGGTTGAAGCCATGGTAACTTGTTGGGCATTGGTACGCACTCTGGAAGCAAGCAACCCGGGAGGCCATGGAAAATGCTCTGTGGACTCTTTTGACACTGGCATTTTGGATCACATTTTACAGAACAGTCGTCGTTGAGGACACTGACTCGAGAGAGTTGAGAGACTCACTGACGGTAGTTTCTGACTTTTGGCCGCTGTCAGCATGGTGACTGTTCCCAGTAGCGTCCTTGCTCCTAGTAGTATGGCCAGGAGCCCCTAGTAGCGAACATTGCTCCTAGTAGCGATGCCAGGAGCCCCTAGTAGCGTCCTTTTTGTTGCAGGACATGTACCTCAAACAGCAAGCTATCAGAAGTGCTGCGATGATACAAGGCCTTGGCGGATCAGAGGTCCCAATGTTTCCCGTCGGCTTCTCAATGGAACACAAAAACTTTGCCAAACCGTTGATTTTGTAATCTCAGATCCTGAGGTTTGAAAGGACCTGCAAGTGTCTGAGAAATTGAAGCCTCGACACGTGTAGTGATTACGGGCGTGTGCCATGGCCAGGCTATGTTAGGTACCAGCTAGCCTGTGCTCAATTAGCGTGCATTTTGGGCGCTCGATGCTTTTGATTCTGCAAAGTTGTCCAATACCGCATGTTACTTGTTTGATTGATTGTCTGTTTGTATAAAAGCTGTGATATCGAATCCGCTCATTTTCATGCTCTTTCCCGTTTGGTCGTGGCGTTGGGTGCACGTGCCAGCCCCACTTTGCCATGCATTGTTCCTGCAAAAGGAATTCGAACACGCTCCTTTCAATGGCTGTGAGTGGCAGTGAGTTCACTGCAGCAGCCTGCAGGAGTGGTTCCAACCCTGCTCGCAGGGTTCGCAGTTGATGCGGACCCTACGGGCTTCGATGATAGATGACAAATGCTTGTGGTGGCATCGTTGCTGTGCTTCGCTTATATATCATTTAAGTTGGGTCCGGCAGCAGGAAGTCACTGCCCGTAGAATCTGGGCTCTTCCCACCTATATAGACGGTAGTCAAGGAGTGGGTAGCTCCAGGAAGTGCAGACCAGTGCAGTCCTCAGATGTGCTTAGCTTCTAGATTGACTTCCTAGACCTTTAGATCTAGATCTCTAAAGCATGCCTGCAGGAATTGGCTTTGGCACTAAGAATTTCCCAGACTGCTTGCCTCAACGATTTTCAATGCCCAAAGGCTTTTGGGGAGGTTTTCTTTCCTTCAAAGTATGGCACCCAGAAACCGTCTCAAGTCGAACCTGAAAACGTTTGATGATATGCGGGATGACGATGAAGGCCCAAGTCAAAAGGTACTTAAACATGGCCACATCTTGCAGGTCTGCTTCAGAGCGAAAAGGGGTTCTTGAGTTGTAAACTGTATGTCGATTAGTTTACACTATCCACTTCTGATGTGCTGTTGTATTAGGACCCACTGTGCAAACGCACAGGACGACACATTGAACACACAGACAGAGTTGCCTGCATTCAAGGAGCTGGAAGCAATTGATTGCCATGTTTGTAAGGGCAGACCTACCTTGCAAGTAACATGCCCACGGAGCTTCACCAAGGGTGCATTTGATCACAAGACGATGTAGCAGGTTTAGAGTCCTGTGGACGCTTTTGCTTCTGTACAACCTTCAGGTAATACCAAAAGGTGCTGCTGAACATGGGTAGCAGGTGTCAGACTTGGGTTTCGCACCAGCCTTGTGCGCCAACGGAGGCCGACTTGATTATCAAATTTTCGAGGACAGGCAGAGTTTCTTCGAGCAGCCCGAACATGGCTTCTCAAAACACTTCATGCCAAACCTGCCCAGCATCTCTATACAGTTAACTTCAGTCTGATTTCTCTTCCAAATTGGTGAGCTTTGTGGATCAAGTTGCAGACCAACTGTTGACTTCTCAGTGGCTTAGCCAGCTTGAGACTCCTGATTGCTTTTGTCACATTTGCACTTGGCACACCTGTCCTTCGGATCGAAAGGTATAGGATGTATGTAGATCAGTCATCCAGTCTACAGACTTTAACATTTACAGTATTCTTGCCGTTTCCAAGGAGCATAAAGCTGGACAATCTGGTATTTTCCCGGACTAGGATTATTGTCAGCAATCCAAAGACCTTACCGTCAGCCATGGAGACAGTTGCCGAGCCATCTCAGCCGGCAGGACATTGCCCCAGACTGAATGAGGATAGGTCATATCTACAGGGCGTTAATTGGCTTCATCCAATTTTAAGGCCATTTGTCGGTCTTCAAAGTGCTACAGTGCCAGAAGTGCTTTCAGGTTTGCTTGTGGCATTATGGCCTTCTCAGAGGTTTTGCTGTGCAAACATCCTTAAGATTTTTTCAAGGAAAAGTTGAGAAGCCCAAGAAAGCAGACTTTCGACAGCGTGCGCATTGCAACCCTCTTTGCGACTGGGGTGATTGCTATCCAGTTTTCTTGTCGGCACTTGACAAGCTGCAATCTTGAGATGATGCATCGCGCTTCCTGAAATTTGGCTTCAACTTCAACCTTTCATCGTGCGAAGGTTTCCCCTGATCACGTGGACTGGTCAGTCCATTTTCCCAAATTCTTCCCCAGCGACGGGAAAGACGAGTTGCTCCTCAACACTTCTGAATACCCCATTCAGATGCTCGTCTTACACCTTGCAATGAAGTGATTCTTATGACTTGTCTTGATCACTGAAGCATCATCAATGACCCGGGGTGCAAACAATAAGGTATCCACAGACTTCAGTACGCCCAGAATGCAGCGGCAAGGCCTGGCATCTGGCTATGGACCACTGGCAATTGACAGTCTGGCTCTTGACCGCCATGCCGCTGCAAACAAATTCCAAATTTCTGCAGGCTGGATGTCATCAGGTTCGATTCTTGGACGTGGGTTGTGGATTTGGAGGACTTCTCATGGCTTTGAGCCCCAAGTATCCAAACACGCAACTTGGATGACAGAGTTGGGGGAGAGGGTGCGTCCACAAGAATTTGTGCCACTCATGGATGGATTTGACCGGACTAGGCTGATGCTAGGCATGGAGATCCGAGAGCAAGTCACCAACTATGTGGGGAAGCGAATTCAAGCCATGCGGCAAGGGGCTGAAGGAGAACCATCCCATCACAACGTTTCGGCTCCTAAGCATGCAGAGAGAAAGATAGAGAGAGAGAGACATGACTTCACACATGGATGTGCAAGGTTATCCGAACGAATGCCATGAAGTTTCTGCCCAATTACTTTCGGTTGCTCAGCTGTAGTGAGTCAAGACATTGTGGCCAAGTGTTTAGTCGTGGAATTGGTGGAGGAAAGGCCAGCTGGAGAAGATGTTCTTTTGCTTCCCGGACCCTCACTTCAAACGACTCCAAGTTGCAAGGAAGCAATTGGACGGAGACGTGACGGAGACATGTTTTCTGGCTGCCTGAATTCGACTTCGTGATATGAGGAAAGAACGCCCGGAGGAGAATCATAAGCTATGGTTTGCTCTCTGTCTATGCATACTTGATGTCTCCCGGTGGGTTGCTGCGGCCTCAGGACCTCAGGTTTCTCATAGCTGTGTTTGAGCAGCTTCAAGTCTACTTACTACAGAGGAGAATCAACAAACAAACATCATTTTTGACGAGCGAAGCCTGTTCCAAAACATTCCAAACTACAGACTACATCATTGTCCATCATTCCGGTAGAGGTAAAGAATCATTGGTTTGGTAACATCTAAGGTTGTACCATGCTACTGACGTGAAGGAGCTTCATCAGTGGATGGATCAGGCATGTGAGGAGCATCCGCTTTTTGCTCGAGCATCAGCCTCAGCATGCGATGCTCGATGGCCATAGCCTCCCATTGCTTTGCAGTTCCTCGGTCTTTGTCGTGAGGTGCCTCAAGAAGAGATTAAAGATGATCCATGCGTGGAAGCTGTTACTTCAG
>CAXIVM010001286.1:0-10000 GCA_964035705.1 Porites rus
ACCGTTTCCCACTTCAACGAGGTTCCACCAACAATCAACCCAAATCCGCGATGGTGGCCAACGGAATAGCCCCGCTGATTGAGGCCAAGAACCGTGAGGCAAGACCACCTGAAGAGTTTGGAGTTTACCTGCAAGTCACTCGCAATGCGCTAGTCTCACAGGTTTTGTCAGACCTCTTTGCACTCAAGCACAAAACCTCATCTCATCTCCAGCTAAGTTCAAGCATGTCAGCACAGCTGTATCATCCTTGAAAGCGACATTGGTTTGCAGAACGATGTAGCTGGCGGTTTCAAGATCAATCGGCAAGCAACAGCGCTGCCATCACTTCGGAGAAGAAGCACTGCATGATTACCTCCTGCAGAAACTTGGGTGTAGTACACTTCCTCCTGATTCAAAGATGGAATGTTGCAGTTTCCACAATTGTTGCATCCACAAGCAACTGCACTCCTATCATTTTGTAGAAGCGCTGAATGAGCACATCCCTGCAGAAACTTGCTTGTAGGACATTCCCTCTGGAATGGTGCATTGTCCGTGATCGTTGGATCCGCAAGCAACAGCGCTCCCATCACTTCGCAGAAGCACTGAGTGATAACCTCCTGCAGAAGCTTGCTTGTAGCGAACTCCCTCCGTCAAAGGTAGAATGATGCATTGTCCCTCATCGTCATATCCGCAAGCAACAGCACTCCCAATTGCCATCATTATGCAGAAGCACTGAATGACCACCTCCTTCCTGACCTCTTGCAGAAGCTTGGGTGTAGCACGTTCCGGAAGCCAATGGTGGAATCTCGATTTCTTCCATGCCGTTCGAACCACATGCAACAGCACTGCTATCACGTCGTAGCAGCAAAGAAGAAGAACCTCCTGCAGAACACATTGTCACCTACTGGAGAACAACTTCAGGCTTGAACAAGAATCAAGAAGAAGACGAGCCGTCGGTCAATTGGAGAGTTCTCAGACACATTGAGTAAGCTTTAAGCCAGACTACCTTGGACCTTGATGCCCACAACAAAGAAGGTGTTGTTTCCGGCCAGCGTGGCAAAGCACTCACTCACACTCACTCCAAATGATGCCACATGGGTTTTGCCCCACCACATCTAAGCAGGAACAACAAAGTCAACATCCAACCAGGACGGCCCAGTATCGCACCATCGGTGGGATCGAGGTCAAGGAATCGCGAATCTCCATGGGTCGCAAGACGGCACCTGGGCCGACCGGACGGACACGCGAATCTCGATATCTTTCGATATGTTTGGATGAAAAATTCTTAGCAGCTACTAGTAACAAGTGCATCGCTACTAGTAACAAGGGCATTACTACTAGCAGCAACCACGCTACTAGTAGCTGGTTTGTGGTCCAGCCTGAAGCGACCGGAACGGACGTCGTCTTTGAGGCATGTCACTTTTCTCCTGGGGTTCCTTCCCAGACTGAGAAACGTCTTTAAACTTGCCAATCCGGGCGTCGGCCAATCTACCAGAGTTCTGTGACATTGGAGTCGCGATGAATTGCTTGGGACTTCAAAGAGCGTCCAGGCATCCCAGTGCAAAGGGCAGAAAAGGACAAACAAAATATGGTTGGATCGTTGTAGTAGTGCCCTGCTTCTTCGCGATGTTTTTGTTCCCGGGGGCAGGCGAAGGGCTGAGGGGGCAGAAACACGTGACTTCAGTTTTGAGAACAAGAAAAGGAAAAATAACCAAGGAATTGAAAATTTGATTTTTTGGGCAGATTGATTTTTAAGTTTAAGGAAAATATGAACCCAAAAATGCAAACAACAAGAGAGGAATTGAAGACCTACGAGTCTCCCATCAGCCGGCCACCTTGCTTACAGCTCCTTCAGTTTGCTTCCAGGCAACGACCAGCCCGCATGATGTTCTGAAGCTGCCGACGTCCCAAGGCATTTCGGCCTCACCGGAAGCCGGCCCAAAAGCTGGGACCAAGAAAACAAGTTAGTAGCTAGAAGTTACTAGACCCCACTTGAAAAACACAATGGCACACCGTTTCAAAACAAGTGGTTTTTTCCTAGGTTGCTTCTAAGCCTACACCATTTCACTGCGATTCAATTTTCTACATGTTGATGGTTCTAGGTTTTCTAGGTTCATAGCTATTCGATAGCTTCCCAATGGTTTACTGGTTTCACAAACATTGCAGCGTGAGCGCATCAAAGCCAGTGTGCCACGCAGATTTGGAATCAATAAGATTGAGAAATATATATATATATTGTTCATCTTTGCTAGTTTGCACTTTTTTGCTGGCTTCCCCCCAATGGCACACCGGCTTCGATACGAGATCTTGACCGCGATAGGGGTAAACACAGGCACCCAGTATGTAGAAACAAATGCACGAGGCAAATGGGCCCTGCCCCCTTTCTGTCCCAACATTGGTTGGGAAGCGCAACTTGAGGCGAGTTGTATTCCAAGCGCTAGTCACCAAGAAATAACAAATATAATACACTGTATGAAATGACCAAACAACGAACGTCTACACTCCTAGACATAAAACTGCTTGGGGACACTGTTTCGCAACGACTGCTGAAAAAACGAATCACAATGTAGCAAAGCCAAAAACATGAAATCGCAACGACAGTAGCACTTGGCAGTGCAATAACTCGAGACAGAATCAATAGTGTGCCCTTGCGGTTTTGTCGAATTCTCAACCTATGATAAACAACAACAACATACATACATAAAGGTAGCCCAATCAAGCTTTCTCTCAAGGGCACACCTCATCTGGAACGAGTTCTTGCTACCCGAGACAGGCTAACCCGAGCACCCAGTAGTAACGAGAAGCTACTGCTCCTCACCATCAGCGAGTCTTGGCTTCTAGATAGACCGGACAACGACAACAGGGTCTAAACTTGCCTTGACTGCAATTGAAACCTAGTGGTAAAGAATAGCTAGCTGCTAGCTACTCTCAGCCGCGTAAGTCACGGTATAGTAGGAAAAAAACTTGTGTCCCCAAATGGAAACGCGGCGCCAGGAGGGGGCCCAGCATAGGGTGTTGTTCGGATCGGATTCGTTGGATCGGAATGAATCGTAGGATCGGAATCTATTTGGTCAGATCGGAATCGTAGACTCGACGGGCGCGCGCGCAACACCATCCCGACCGTCCGACCATCCCGACCATCCCGACCGTCCCGACCATCCCGACCAATTGATCCTATATCGTTGACGCTTATCCCGAACTTACGCTGGCTCGGCGAAGTCGAGGAAAAACTATTCCAACTGTTGTTGCTAGCTGGGTTGTGCACCGGCTATCCCGACCATCCCGACCAAGGCTCCTATATCGTGACGCTGATCCCGAACTTACGCTGGTTCGGCGAAGTCGAGGAAAAACTATGCCGACTGTTGTAACTAACTGGTTGTGCACCGGCTATCCCGACCACCCCGACCGTCCCGACCATCCCGACCAAGGATCCTATATCGTTGACGCTAATCCGTAACTATAACGCTGATTCGGCGAGGTCGAGATAAACTATTCCAACTGTTGTTGCTAACTGGCTGCGCACCGGCTATCACGACCATCCCGACCATCCCGACCACCCCAACCATCCCAACCATCCCGACCGTCCCGCTAGAATCTGATCCTACGACGCTGATCCGGCCGAAAGGAATCTGATCCCAGACGCTGATCCCTGACGCTGATCCGGCGAAGTCGAATCTGATCCGGCAATTGCCCCCCGGCATAGCCCTTGCAAAAATCAGCTTCCCGCGGGAAACAGAATGGTTTGGCAATGTCTTTGATGTGTTTGAAGTTCCTTCCCTAGCACAAGTGTCATGAGTTAGCAATGATGTTAATCTCCTTGTGGTCCTTTGACATCTCTTTAGACCAGGCTCTGGACGAACGAGGTCAGAACCCATGCCAGCAAGGAAAACCGTCAGAATGAAAACCTCTAGTTTCCTCGTCATGTATATGCGCACATCCCCTTTCTTTCTTTCTTTCTTTCTTTTCTTCGTTACTTCCTTCTTTCTTGCTTGTCTCCTGCGATCGGCGTTTTGTTTGATCGGCGTTTTGTTTGCCGCTGCTGCCTTGTCTTCTCCCCAACCAAAACGCAACATCGCCACGACATCCATACATTCAAATCCCAATGGAAACGCTTCAAAACTAGAAAATCGCCACGACTTCAATATGTGATTTTAGCGCCTTTGGAAACAGCTTACTGCATTCGATGGGTTTCGCGTAAAATACAAAAAGAATTCACGGCCCTACACCCAAATCGAGTTGTCAGTTGCCACGGTCCCAGGAAGGCTTGTTTTAAATCAGATTCTGAGGACCATTGTTGAGGCACCGCACGTTTCATGGATCGCATCCATGAAAACCAGGAACTCCCGTCCTGGAGGACGTGGAGCGCTTGCCGCACACGCCGCGCAACGCCGCAGCAACACCTGCCTTGTGCAAATCGAGGCCCCGGGTCAGCCGATCGTAGGCGACCTGCCACGATCTTCACTGCTAAATACCGTAAACCATGGCATCCAACCTAATAGAGATGGCTTCCACCCTAGCAGACTGCCAGATAAACAGGACTGTGGATCTTGCGGGGATGGTTTCCTGGTGATCCATTTTGTTGTATGTTTCCCAGCTTTCAGTGCCAAAGATAAAGCATGAGATATCCAGCCATTTTCCTCCGCTGCGCATGGATCTTCCAATCTTTGCCTCTTCTGAATTCGCCTCTTCCTTTCCACGGGATCTGGGTTACCATGGAAGAGGCTGCGCGGGTTCTCGTGGTCTCCTTAGTTTGGAGCATCGAGCTCTGCAAAAATTGGACGTTGGCTTCACTTGGGTTGGAATACAGGAGATCTGAGAAAGGTAACTCCCTTGATGGGAGCTTGATCTAAATCTCTCTAAGTCTAAGTCAGGGAACGGTTGCAACGGTTGCGGCATTTAGAAGATACAGTGAGGAAAGACATGGCCAGCCTTGATAAGGCTGCCAAATCTATGTACTCTAGTTTTATGCTTCTAACCGCGAAGGCAATTTTGCATGCTGCTGTGACTTCGTGTGATCAGAAGGCCACATTCAGACCCAGTGTTTGGTAGCTATACACCGGTTTCACTCCTGATTGGCGAAACAGTGCGACCGTGGTGTTCGCAAGAGTCCTCCCCGTCCCGGTTTGGCATCTCAGAATCGATGGCATTCTTTGTGAAGCCAACGGCTCAAGGTCGGAACGTCCTTCCATGCGGCCGAACTGCCCAACAAGGCAAGAGGGGTAGATTGGGCTGTCTTTCGAGCCATCTATCTCATCGATCCTTTGAAATGAAATAAATATGCACAGAATCTTTCTCCATGCAAAAGGCTCACCTGCTGAAGGGAAAATGGTGATCTAAATGCTGCAGATAGAAGAGACCTGTATTGACCGAGAAAAGGATGATGGAGGTGTGCACACTTTCTCCTTATCCAGAGCAAAAGGGGGAGCAGTTAGCCCCTAGAAACCATGTGAGTACCATACCTAATGGCCAACAAGCTGTACTACTTGCCAACAAGCTTTATTACTTGAAGAACTTTCAGCCGTCCCCCCTTTCAGGATGCATTGTCATGCAGCATGCAGCTGATCCTGGATCTCTTCTAGCGCCGCTGGAACTCCCAAGTGGTCCATGTAGCCCTGCAGGATGGCCGCTTCTGAGGTGCAGTCAAAGCAAGCGCACCTGGCATCTCAGGGCCAGTCGAATCCCCGAATCACATCACAGGCTGAGAGGTGGTGTCAGTAGATTCATTCTGTACCTGAGAAGAACAGGGTTAGTTATTGGACCTCTGGGTATGTCCATTGGGAGAATGATGTGCTTGGGTAGGGTATCCGGAGTATCCGGTAGTGTATGTATATACTAGGATTGTCAATTGCTGATGAAGCCTTAGCCCTACGTATTTGGGTGGAGCACAACATTGTCTGAACGAGGTGCACATGGCCTGACAAGTCACATCGTGTCAAGGTACAGTACATGCATAGAACAAAACACTTGCGTCGTGCAAATGCAGTACCCTTTAGTGAAGAAATGTGTTCTCTAGGGCATGCAAAAATGTTGCGCAGTCTTTGTTGTATGTTAGGCCACTTTTACAAAAAAAATGCTGTCGAGCAATATGCTTAGTTGGAAATACAAGGATGGTCCAACTCAGGCTGCCGGTCAAAAAGGTACACCATAAGCATGCTGCTGGATGTCTTTCAGTCATTCTTTGGAAGAATAGGAGTACAGCTCCCGTGTCACTAGCTATCGCCATCTATCGCCTATCCCAAACATATACTGTACTTTGAACGACCATGGCAGACCAAAGGCAACCAGACCACCTCAGCACTGCTTTAGCTGCCCAAAGGAACTTCACAAGGAATCAGAAAGGATAACAGAAGTATGGTTCCCTGCTCGGGTTCGCCCTTTGGCAAGCCGTCTCAGCCTGAAGTAGTCCAAATATTCGTGTTTGTACTTGGCAATGCGCCGGTGGGTGTTGAAATAGAACATCTGCTGCTCATATTTCCTGAGATTGCGAGGCATTGGACAACTGATTCTCCTCAAACACATGGAGTGTCGAGAAGGGAATTGGGCACAAATGCAGAATCTGTGGGGAAAGGAACTCGTCCTGAACAATATCCTCTTGGAACCACTGCATGACCACAGCCTTCCCACATATTGCTTGCACGCTGCTGTCCATTGTAAGTCTGGCCTGTATGACAAGAAAAGGAACCAGTCGATGTTGGGGGCAAAACAATGTCGAACACTTCTTTGGTGCCAGACATGTGAACAGTCGAGGCCTTTCCTGCATGAAACACTGACTGCATTCGACCCCTCAGCCCAAACAAAAAAGCATACAAAATACAACCCCAAAATGATGGCTTGGTGCCAGAGATTCCAGGATATAGCAACCTAAAAATAGGGATGCAAACAATCTACGACTATATTGTTTCTTCTAGGAACTTGTGAGAAGCCCAGTGCTATCAAGGGCCAACAAAAAGACCAACTCATTATATACTGCCAATAAAATCTCTGAAATGATTACCTGGAACTCCCTCCAAGACCGATCGCCACCCAGCAAATATGTAGAGTAAGCATAGTCTCGAAAATAAGGCAGCACATACCCAAATTTGATGACGGACCAGAAACAGCCATCAACGACCAGTATATTCGGGACAGCGTTGACCAGTTCTGTGTCTTCCGTTCCTTCACCTCTAGCATGTCCACTTGAATTATGTGAATGCTTCCCAATACTCAAAAATGGCCTTGTCACCAAAAGTCTCATTGTCGTAGGTCTTCAGACACTCGGCTTCTGAACCTGCTGTTGCTGTTTCCATTTCGCAGGGCCGCGTATGGCTGGGTCACTCCGAGATTGGCCGATCCAACTCTACATTTGTGGGCGACCGCCGATTCGGGGGCCAAGTGGGGAGTGTGTCACCACCGGCCTGTGATTAGGTGTAACTATTGATCAAGTATCAGCGCCTTCCATAGGAGAACAACTCAATAAGTCTATGTTGCTGTTCTATTTTCGTGTTCGCGCCTCTTTGCGTCTCTACACATCCTTGCGATTTCACTTGCATACGCTGATTGTGGGGATTTCCCGCCTCGCCTTTGGAGAAGACTGACCCACAAGACTGTCAAGGAAGAGCTTACAGTACAAGAGTGTCAAGCCAAGAGTGTCTCACACGAGTGTCAGGCAAGGGTGTCCTACAACAGTGTTCCATCTTGTTTCACTGCTTAGAATGGTTCCACTTTAAGTGTTTGTTGACTAAAGCCAACAGTGCTGCTTGTATGTATTCATATAGTATATACATATGTCATGAAGGCTTCAAAGAAGCAATCTTTAGATTCAATCCAAGTCAACTTGTCTCATGGAAGAAGCCAGTTTGCAAAGGTTGCCACCTTTCAATGGCAAATCCGTTGTCTCCAGCCTCCAGATTCCACAAATAGACGACTTTCGGTCGTGGTCTCTGGACCCCAAACCTTTGCTGTCTCAGCCAAGGTCACTCAAGGGGTTGCGTGTGGAATGGGTGTCTTATCGCAAAGTTGGTGAGTTTGTGGTCGTACCGTCTTGGAAAAATCTGAATGGTTGACACAAAGAAACGAGTCCTCAGTATTCCTCCAATGTTAGGCTCAAACCCTGCATCATTGCAACTCATGATGGTGAGGTAGCAGGAGCTCGACCTGCTTTCAATTGCTCGGGTCTGACGGGGGTGTTTTGAATGGCTGTTGGATGGAGTAATGTGCTTCAATGGCTCTTGGAGCGGGTGAAGAAAACACTTGCTGAGGTCCTGATTCTGCCAGGGCATGCAATCCAAATGCAGTCTTGGGTACTGGCAGGAAAATGGCGCCATTCAGGTAGTGAGTCCTGCCAGCACCTTGCTATGTTCAGTCTGCAAGACAAACAGCAATGGTGCCCAGAAAGAATCTAATGTTGTCTCCCTCAGTGGCCCGCTCTCACTGCGAAAGGGCCTTGTTGACCATCGGTTGACCATCCAGCCCAGGCACCCCATGGGAGCCGGAACTTGAAGCTGGAAGCCAGAGGTTTCATGAGAAGGTGCCAAGACATTTGCAGCTTCATATCTTCTTCAATAACCGCTTGACCTCACCAATCGACACAGTATGATGCGTGTGTTTTCGCTTCAACTCTCGGCATGACGACATGTCCGGTGGGAAGCATTTCAAGGAACGCACCGGTTTCTTGGCCAATGGCCGACCAGGTTCTACACAGACTAGGGCTAACGACCAGGTATGTTATTTAAAGGATTCAGAAACTAGAACTCTTGTATCAGCTCGTAGACAGGGCTGCAACTCCCGATCTCTGCACAACAAGATCAACCGTGTCTTGAAAGTCTCATACAGCTCTAGTAGTACCGATTACATCCACGGCGCTGGGATGAAACTCATCGTCCTCAGTATCATCATGTTTAAAGCTTGTCAATCTCTGGCGTCCAAAAAAGGAGGAACATCATGCAGAGGCAGTTGCAATTCAGCAAAAGTGTAAAAGCAGTGTAAGCCCTGTGCCATGAACTCAGAGATGCATGATGAAGCTGGCCGTGCGGATCTGCTAGCATTACCACTTCTAAGCATGCACATAAAAAGTCAATTGAGTCTAGCTGCTTTGCTCGTTCTCACATCCGAAATGAATAGAATACCTGAGCTCCATTCTGCTCAAACAAATCAGCATGGCAGGACCAACACAGTGGTGTGCATCGCCCTCATACGTAAGCATTGTCCACTGCACGACTAGTTCAAGTAAGAGTCCCTCCCTGAGCGCATATTCTTTGGCCAAGTCATCGGTAAAAAGCTCTTGACGCATGCAAATCCTGAGGCTTGCTGGGTTCACGGACGTTGGGACAAAGCACGGTCAGTCGTCAAACTGCCACTTAGTCAACATGTCGTCCGTATGACAAGGCCAGTTTCTGTGACACGAGGAAAGAGCGAAGGAGCGAAGGAGCAATAGATCAAATAAATTTCTGCAGCTCTACTTTCCAACCAAAGACTCACGAGTCACGTGCTAGAATAGCACACCTGTTTTAAACCATGTCATCATCATCGGTCTGTCTCATTCTGACTGCAGCCGTCCACTACCTAAAAAGAGACTGCAGCGCCGGGGTCTATAGCTAGACTGAAACAGGGGAGAATGCTGTTGTGGGTAATTATAGGACCGGATAACCCCACATGGGAACAACTTCGATAGATTGAAGCTGCAGACATAAAGTGCTGAAGAGTGAGCATGGGGAAGAGACAGGCGAGACAAATAGAATGCGTAAGGGTCGGTGTGTGTAGGTGAGGTGTGCGTTTGATTGTACGCGCTTGTCCGTGAGTGTGTATGAGTGTGTGGGTGGATGTATGCTGTATGACGCGTGTGTGCATGTAGGTGTTTGTAAGGTGTGTGTTTGTGTGTATGTGTCTGTTCATCAGTGTGTATCTGTGTGTATCCGTTTGTGCGTATCTCGTCAGAGAGTCGGTCGTCGGAGACGAACTGGTCCAAGTGTCCTGAGCAGGAAGATGCATACTGGTCATATCGATTCATATGGTTGACTCATACGGTTGACTCTACGTAGCTTTG
>CAXIVM010001287.1:0-16000 GCA_964035705.1 Porites rus
TCTTAAACTGAGGCAGTGTTTGTAGTGACGTGTGGCGTTACGAGATACCATGGGCTGCGCAGGCGAGATCCTGTCATGAATACACCCTGACTTCCACTGGTTCGAATGCAGCGGTCAGGCTTACTTCCCGAAATATCCCACGGGTGACTGGGTGGGCGGCTGAGAACTACACCTAACTTGTCGTGATCACGTGTGAAGAACACAACACTCATGTAGACTGCTGATGAATGAGAAGAACCCCATTTGGATTGTAACACTTCTTCATATGAGTTGTTTTTCATATTGCCTTCTCCTTTCAGCCCACAGTCGCATATGAATTGCTCTCAGCTTGCGGCCAAGCACCTCTCTCTCTCTCTCTGTTTGGGCCTAACAATAAGGTCCGAGGCAACGTTTGGGATCGGCTCAAGGCAAGGAACGTTTGTGTTGCATTTGGATCATTCGGATCCACTGCTTGACGAGGACAATCCATATGGAGGTCGCTACCGTCCCGACCTCGCTGATTTTTTTTCATCGAGGATGATGGGAAGAGTTCATGATTGTTACTAGTAGCGATGCCCTTGTTACTACTAGCTTCTTGCTACTAGTAGTAATACCAGGAGCTACTAGTAGCGTCCTTGTGCCTCATGTGATTCAGGTCATGGCATGGCCCTTTGCTCAGCACTGGCGAAGAGTTTCACTCCCATTTCTTCGGTGAAGCCAATTGAGGTCAGCACATCCAGCATGGAGTACATCTATGTCTATGGCGGACAAATACTGGGTGGCTTTGACAACACGCTCTTGCGCTATCGAATTTCCACAGGACTTGTGGGAGGAGCTTTGACGAATTTTGTTTCGTTGCCGAAGACCAGGAGGTTCTTGGTGAGTCTATTGGAGCTTTGACTAATTTTTATGGTTGGATGGATGGAATTTGGGGCTTGGACCTAAAGACACGATACATGACAAAATATCATTGTGTCGTTGTTGTGACTATCACGATCAGGTAATAGCTTCTACAGGCTTTGCACGTCAGAGATGCTTCTATTTAGCACGGGAAACGGCAAAACTGCTATGAAGTACTTACTTATAGTACTTGAAAACGCGATGATTGGCTGGACATGTATCTCATTTAATAAATTTTGTGTTCACCTCAAACAGGTATCCGCTGTTCTCATTCGTTCGTTCTCCAGCCGGATGCAGAACATGACGGCTTCACGGACCAGACCCCCTGCCGCGCTTTCCAGGACATGCGGCCTTATGGTCGAGTGTCTTTGACACGGCTGATGTACGACTACTTCGGGGCCAAAGCCTCACTGAACTATATATGTCCAAGCCAGTCATTTGTCATCCTCAGTCAGCTTTGGGTAGAAGCACTTGAATCACGAATTTGCCGAGGGATGCGGATTTAAAATCGGTTAGCCAAGTAATTTCCATGGTTTTGATATATATATATATGTATACATATAATATTATATATAGAGGTGGCTACATTTGAGTGCATTGCACCCTTCGAAGTCATGGAGACTGTGGCGAGACATGCCACTAGGTCCTGGTAATGTAAACCAGGCCTCCCAACATGAAAAGACATATTCTGTCCAGTCCAACGGGCAACTTCCCTCACTCCCAAGACTCCGGCTGCGACCAATGCACCGGTGCAGTCGTATGAAGAGGACACCCGTGAGAGACGATTGCACGTCATGTTGGAAGTCCTTGGCTGAATGCATCCATTTGTTCCCGTTGAGTCAGCTGAGGCGTTTTTTGATCTTTTTTTTTGGCAGGCATTACACATGAGTTCTGGGGCAGTGTGCTCATGCCATGACAGGAAACAGATGTAGATTGCGACCTTGCTTGGTCATTTACAGGAAAGTTCGCTCATTGCAAGGCCGCTCTTTCAAGTTCGCTCATTGCCGTGGAGTCCACGGTGTTCCATGTGTTGGGCGCAGCCTGCTCCGCAGGTTTGCCCCTCTTGCGGCCTTGTCCTCGGACGTCGAGAGGACGGGCTTGCTCACGTTTGGTGTCGGAGGGTTTCAAGTTCCAGAATCCAAGGGTTACCGTTTGTTCGTTTGTTCCTTTCTCCGTTGCCTGCTTTTGCCTGTGTCCAAGTGGGTAACCTCCTGGCCATTCGCTCACGGTCATGGAATCTAGAAGTTGTTCTTCTTTGCAGAACCTGGTTCAGTATATATATATATAGATCCCCTGGTTTGTAGCATAGTACCGGAATGAAGAACCTCTGAACTCCCGGAGGAAGGGGCTCACATGCCCAGCGAACGAGCCGACCACAGCATGGTAAACTTTCGTGATGAGCAGCCTGGGGCGGTGGATGACGTGATCTCTGTGGCAAGCTCAGATGGGGCTCCGACTGATTGTCATGATTGTCTGACATCATCAGGTAGCACATGGGTGTGTGGATATTGAGGCCCGGCTGGATAGCCGCCCCTGGGTGAAAAGATGAATGTGTAGGCATTCCAACCCTATTCCAATACACCCACACGGTAGAAATTAGTTTGCTTGAGGCAAGGAGCCAGGCTGACAACACGGCCTAAGAGCAGAGCACAAAAAAAAATAGAAACGTGATACGGACGATGTCAGATGTAAGGTCTTTGGAGGCTTCCGCACAACGTGGGGATACTTTGCCAAGACACCACAAGAGTGCCTGGAGCGCTAAGAGCATGTGTTGCTGAATGCTGTGATGAGGGGAAATGAAAAACATGACAAGGGGCTGACTAGAATTCGGTGAAAGGAGAGCGCCACCACAACAACGACTACCACCACCACGTCCGGTGATCAGGCTGTTCTATCATACATACTGTTACATACTGATGTTACATACTATACTGTCATTCATCCTGTACCAGATAGTGTACCGCTGTTGCGCTCTTCGGAGGGTGTTCCCCTGCCAGGTGATCACTTTGACAGACCCTCCTGACACAACGCCCTTGCAGTGCACAGCTTAGACTCAGAGAGACTCATTCTGATTATCCTGTGCCCGCTGGCTTGAGCCTTGCTCGACGTCGCGCGTTCAGGTCCGGCCCAGAAACGACCACATTGCTGGAAGGGGGGTTGGGTGCCCAAGAAATTGCAAGAATTCCAAAGAATTACTTGGACAACCTCAATTTGGCTTGAGGAATCGCATGCACCATCCCCACTGAGGCGTTCAAGTGGTTGGCTCCTTCGACACTTTGGGGAATGATCGGATCCCTGAGACTTCCGCAGGCCTCAACCATGCGCGCGACGACCACGGCGTTCGCGACGACCACGGCCTTCAGGCATGATCACCACGACGGTGACGGATCCCAACGATCGCATCACGCTGGACCTGGGAGACACCATCACTGCAACCAGCACCGCCACCACCCTTGCAACCACAGTGGTCATCACAAGCAGCACCATGACCAGCACTGAGACCGCTACCTCCACAGCAGGTGGTCCGGCACCCCCACCCACCGGACCTCAGACCAACCCACCGGTGGTGCAAGGGAGCTACACTTCAGGGGTCAGCAACAACGTGCCACCGGCAGTTTTCGGCATTTGGGGCAAGCAAGGTTGTAGATTCAGATGATTGTAGGTCGTGCATCAGATGATTTTGCAGGATTGGATCTATAGTATTTAGATTCTAGATGTATCATAGTTGACAGCAATGCCAGTTTTGGCATGCGTATCGATCTCTAGCTTGTGTAGTCTGCTTTCACATGCTTTCACTAGCCAGCTTGCAATTGCTAATGTCTCTTTTGCTGGATTTGTGTGGACATGTGATATTCTACTATGATATTTGATATCCTCAAAACATCTTTAAAAACATCTGAGAACACCAAAGTTGCACTTTTTTTCTCACAAAAATTAGACTCGACTCGACTCGATCGAATTTGGCCAGCTGACGGCGGGCGGAGCCGTGTCCTCCGATCAATCTACAGTGGTTCTCCGTGCCTTGGCTGGGAAGGACCGCCAGCGGCCTGGTCTCCTTTGGGGTTCAAGAGGTCTTTCTTTACGCATCTTTCTTCTTGGTAAGCTGACCCAAGAGGTCTCCTTTTAATGTTCTTTGCACATCCTTCTTCAAGATTTGGTCGGTTTACACATTTGGCCCTTGAAACATATTTGAACATTTGGGCTTTAACTTCTTGGGTCGGCTTCGCAAGTCGTTCTTTTTGCTTGAGAGTAGATCCAACTGATGAAAACATGATCCAACGACCCGTCGCGTTTTCCAGCGTTCCGTTGGCTGCATGCAGGTGAAGGCCCAACTCCGGCATGTTCACCGAAATACTACTTCGATGACTATTGGTATTATGACACGACGGTGAATCAATGGTCTGCTCCCCAGTGATTTCGTGTGCATGTGTGATCAAAGACTTGCCAGACTTGAGGCCTTGCAGGACAAGGAAGCCAGACTTGATGACGAGACATGAGTTTGGAATGGTAGAACCTTTGGTCCATCCTCCAATCCGAACCTGGTGGCCAAGCCTCACCGTACGTCTGACTTGGAAGCCTTCGGAGCGCTGAGGGCAGCGTTGCAGATCTTTGGAGACCTGCCACCTTCCCGGAAAGGCCATGCGATGATTGTTCGGGGCTCAGCTCGCCCTTGGCTGGGGCTGTGGTTTTGAGGGCTGGTGGTCTCCGACCACTGGAGAGCACCCATCCTTTGGTTTGCTGGGCCAGAGCAAGATGCAGTTTGCTGAGGCTCGTAATGCCCGCAGCAATGATACGCAGGTGGTGCTCTTTGGTGGAAATGAGCAGGCCCGTTCAGGGTGAGGGGAAATCCCAGCCAATTATAGTCAATCTAGATAGTCGGACCATGCAAAGGAATGCACGGGAATCTTGGCGTAGTGCTCTTGTTGCGAGCCTACTGTGAGAGCGAGGACCAGCCATTGAACGACCTCTGGATTCTCAACGTGAAGCGTCCTGGTCGTTTTCCCCAGCCAAGCATTGAATGGGGATGGGTCAAACCCGGAGCGGCTCCTAATCCCTGGTAGGTTGACCTGGTAGGTTGACCGGCTCTCAATGGGGTCCCCATTCCCCCAGCACCTAGTTAGATTGCCTGCCAATTCAGTTCGAGCTCGATTTTGATCATCTATTTGCTGCGCGGATATTCGGTGTCACGTAATTAGGATCAGATCTTGTTGTACAGTTCTATTGCATGTGCAGTGGTTATATACCCCAACTCCCTGGTACCCATCATTGGTGAAGGACCGAGGGAAGCGTCAGACTGGATGCGCAAGTGACGTCGGTAGGTCAACCAAGGTCTCCTGGTCTTGACCCACATCCAAATGGTTTGTCTTCTTTCACGTATATATATAATTATATATATAATATATATATATATAATATGTTATATAATATATATATATATATATTTTGTTTTTTTCTCCACAGCAGATACACTCAGACCCAGACCCGAGTACGGGGACATGTTATGAACTAGGAAGACATCGACTTACACTTGCCCGTGGATTTGTGAGTCCGCCTCCTACCCAGGTGTTGAAAGGACCTGGACACAGATTGCTGGGGTTCCAAGTATACAATTTGAGATGATTTGCAGACGCGAGAGGATGGGCTGACAGTCATCCCTTTCTTGCAAGATTTGTGTTGTTGGGGAGGTTTATGAGGTTCCTAGTCCCTGCTTTTCTTTTTTGATACTGAGAGTTGCTACATCCAGAGTGAGGGAAAATCAGGGAGGGAACGCTCCACACAAGTTGCAGTTGGTCAAGTCAAGTCAAGCTTTCACTTGAAAAGCCTGAGATGCAGCGATGGGAGGCACACGAAAAAGAAGGTTTGAAGGTAATTTTCTGACCCCCGAGTCAGGAAGTTCTCTCACCAATTTGCATTCTTTTGACATGTTGAGCTTATGGAACTTGGAGTTTGCATAGTGTATTCGTCATTGCGGCCATTGGACTGTGGGATCTCCACAGCTCACCATCGAGAACATGTACTTCATAATTTTTTGTGCGTCTCCATTGGGGGCAATGGGACTGCCCGTTCACCGCGCAAGCTGGGAGGGTCGCCGATGGTTCCCCCCTTGTTCTCTGAACTTTTTGCGTCCACTACGTCCATTGTGTCCACTCCACCAAGGACAAGTTCTTCCCAGGGGTGAAGCCTCCGGCTGTGTACGGGGCTTGACGGGCATGACAGGCTAGCGCAAAGCTCTTTGGGGTGTTGAGTATTTCTTGCAGAAAGGATGAGAACGGACGGAAAGCCAAGATTCATAAAACCTGATTATTGTCGAGCCATGATTCCATGATTAATTCACCCCCTGAAGGTTTTCTATTCGGGGGGTGACATGGGCTCAATGGCGAGGATCTGATCCCAAAGACAGAATCTCTTCATGAAGAAGGATCCCAAAGACAGGAATGTTCCTTCGCAATAGGACCATTGGATGAGGGGTTGGTGAAATTACAGGAGTTGAAGCAAGGGAAGAAAGGCGATTAGTATTGCAAGAAAACTGCAAGAAAGATGGTTAGAGCTAGTTGGGTTTTCCTTAATCATGGGTTGACACTACGTGCTACGGGAAGTATGGTCTTGGATGAGATGTGATTGTTACACTTGTTGCTGTGATCCACGAAAGAAGACCAAGGGCTTTTCACACCATGGTCTATGTGGAAGAGATGGACACTGCCTATGTGTTTGGCGGTTTGATCTGGAAGAGTCAGCGGCTTAAGAAGCTCAACCCACTCGTGCTTCAGCACTTTGACGGATCGAGAAAGGCGCGTTGGTCCACTATGTCCACTGGCGTAGCCCCGTGTTCGTGACCGAGGAACGGACCTGACAGAGACGGATCGCCTTCGCAACATCGATCGGCGTTGCCTCAAGGAGGCTCAAGGACGGGACTCGGAAGCGCGCCGGATTTCCGTCGTTCATTCACTGCCTGGCCGTTTTCCCCCAAAGACGCGGTCAAGAGAACAAGATGACTTATTCATACTTATTCTATTTTATTTTTTTAAACATGCTTTTCTATGCAAGTGTGTCAAAAATGGTGGGTTTCCCACATCATCCTTCTGACCTGACACGCACACAGAACAAGCCATCACAGAGTACATACAGACATAGACGATGTTTTGCTATGTTTTGCTCTAGCGTTTGAAAGAGTGGTAATTTGATTTCAGGACTGCCAATGACAGAGCCAGGGGCCCTGGAAGCAATTTTCCACAAAACCTGTTTGAGATCAGGGACCTACTTCCAATATTTAATAACACAGTCTACGAGGAGAAGGATATTGCAGTTTCTGCGGACATTCATTTTCAGTTTCAACAGCAGCACTTTTTGCGTTCTTCCCAGGCACGGGACAAGTGAGGTAAACTTTTTGGCCAAGATGGTGGCCAAATGCACCACCAGCTATCGAACAGCAGGGGTTCCGTCCTGCTCCATGCAAGGGGTTCGGTCGACCAAATTCGACTAGTTTCGTACATGGTGGTCTCTGACATCTCAAGTGGACACAAGGGTCTGGGGCCGAATCTGGCCGTTGATTGTTGCTCTGAATGTAGGGAGTTTGTGCGACGGAAGGCGTCCACTCCGAAAAAGGTACTGCTTCCTCCTTCTGCTGCCCCCTCACAGCCACAGTGAGATCCTCCGGTCGTCCACCTCCCGCCATGATGAGGCGGAGACAGTCTCTGAAACGAGAGCAAAACAATAGCTTGGACAGCATGATCCAGTTTGTGATTGGGTGAGCCGTGAAGCAAACACCGACCGAGGGAAAGACTACCTACTTGATCCTACTTGCAGGACTTGGTAGCCAGATGCAGTCAGAGTGTATTTTCCCAGCATCGCAGCATGGCATGTCAGCAGTGGTGATTGATTGGTTGAAACGCAGTGGGCCTTAGCGGGCCTGCCGTGCCAGTGGGATCAAGATCCGCACTACGGAGAATGCCTTGAACCTCACAGCCATTAGTGCCCTTTGTCGGGGTCCCAGGCTCCTGCTGCGGCACTCTTTCTTTTCAACGGCTTTTGGTCCCGCAACCATTGACAGAAAGTGGATCACTTTTGTGTTCTTTCTGATCATTCTTTCTTTCCACAAACTGGGATTGGAGCGGAAACAAAGAATCCCAAATCGCCAGATCACGTTGTGCTTGAGAGTGCCATTCATCACAAGAAGCGCCCATTTTGGGTCCAATCTGGGGCAATCTGCAGGGGGCACCCCATGCTGTACCGTGGATGCTGCTTCAATTTGTTGTGTTGAGAAGAAACATGAAGAAACTATTTCCAAAACAAGAGTGGAACCGGCAAAACTGTACTGTTCCTATTGCAGATCCGTTGCTGTGTTTTGTATCAACTTATCACAGCTTGTGATCGGATTCCCCAAACACCGCAGTTGCAGTTGAGTGAATCGACATACATTACCTGAGGTCGTGCTGACTGTGAGGCGAACGCCTTCTTTCCAGAGTTCTATCCGGTCATATCGGAAGGAGTTCGGGATGCTCAGTACACCGTGACTTTTGACTTAGTCATCAAATTTGATCAATCTATTGCCTTATCCGCATGTTCACCTGAGCTTACTAAGTCCATGCTGGTTCGATGAGGTCTAATGTAGTATTACATTAAGTATATCTTCAGTCTTCCGACCCTTTAGAATAATGTCCCAAAGTTCTTTTGGCTTTTGAGTCTCAACGAGATCCGACCTTTCGCTTTTATTTCAGATGTGGGAGCGTCCACATCGTCGCTTTTTCCGGACTCTCAGCCAATTTGGAGCAAACCGATGGACCGGCTGAGCGCCAGGTTTGGACCTTCAACATGAGTTCCTGTCCAAACAATTGCAACAACCATGGCCGCTGCGACTTCAGCCAATGTGTGTGTGAACCACCGTGGCCAGAAGCTCAGATCAGCTGGAGGACGGCCTGGACTTCTGTTGTGGGCGCCGTTTGTCCGACTCCACCCACCGAATTTGCAGCATCAAAAACGTGGCGCGCAGTCATTAGGTATGGCGCCGACTGCTCCCTTCGAAAGTGTCCTGGCACTGTTTGCTATGCTGACTCTTCGACGAAGGACAGAACCGATGGTCGGCACGCATGGCCGAAAGTCCGACGAGTTCGAACAACTCGGAATCAGCCTAAGCTGTCCTAAGCTAGAAAGACGTTCACACTTCATGAACATTTGTGAACAAACCTCCTTACATACATCTTCCTGTAACTATTCTGTCTACTGGGTGTGTCTTAGCATCTTTGGAAGTGTTTCCACCGGCATGGATAGCCACCCTTGCAAGGAGCAGTTCTGCCTAGAGTGTTCCTCCCGCGGCCGTTGCATTGAGAATGCCTGTGTTTGCGATCCAGGGTAAGCCGGGCTTGGCTTCTTGCTGTTTTCAGGGAGCCATTTGGTTTAGGAGGCTGGTGTCCATTTGGAGGCCCATGTGTTTAACCGAGTGGATGAAAACGATTGCTCAAAGCAAAACCCATGTAGCCAAGACCTTAACTCCTCTGCGCTGACTGAACTCACTACTCCGCTGCTCCTGAACTTCTTTGGGCCAGGTGGTCCTACGAAGATTGCTCAGTACCAGTCTGCGAGAACAACTGCAGCTCAACTCCTTTCGAGCAGCGAGGAGTCTGTGTCGAGGAGAGCTTTTTCGACAGAGCTTCCAAGAAACGTCGTCATGGGCCAGAGACCGTCTCCGTAAACAGAAAAGACCGTCTCCGTCTGAGTCATGAAATGATTTGTTCATATTTGTTCTTTTGATGGGAGATTGTAGTTGGTAGACCTCGGTCCCGGACGGGTATCCGTCAACGTATCTACTTCTAGTATTTTGACACATCGACGCAGCTATTTCAAGGAGCACAAACATAATCACTGGTATCAAACAGAACCAGAAAGTGGTTGCGAGGAAGAAATGAATAGGAAGGGAAGGAAGGACGTACAAGAGTCCTTGCAGAGCATGGTTTTGGCGGGTGATTGATCCCCCCTTCAGCCCCTTCGGTGGCCTGCCGAGCTTTAATGGACACAAGCTTCTCACTCACGGAGGATCTTTTTGAGTCTTGGAACAACTGGTGACCTGTTTACAATATGCATGGTTGTTTTTTTGGCGCAGTTCTTGATGTTTTCTGCGGTGGTCTTCCGTATTTTCTCTTCCACATAGAGCTCCAAGGATTACTATCCTCCAGACTTTTGAGCAGATTATGTCCTTTTTTCCATGGACGACACTCTTTTTGGGATACCAAGGACTGAAGGACTTGATCCCAAACCAAACTTGGGATGTATTGATGTAGGGATGATCCCAAGGGCCAAGGCGGCAAAGGCATGTTCACCATTCCACTCATCCTGCACCCTATCGGACCGTCGATGGTCAGGACTTTCCAGTTCATCAATGTCATTGTTTTGGTCGCTACAGCGGCTATAATTGCAGTGAGTGCGCTGGGCATTTCTGGAACAGTCGAAGATCTTCGTGTTATGTAACTGAAGTTCTTTGGCCTGTTTTGCCTGCCATCATGTTCCATAACTCGTTCAGCATCAGTATGAGGCTAGTACAGCAGGCCACTACACCTTTCCATGTTGACCCCAGGCATAAAAAAGCTGAAAACATCTGCAGATGCCAAGAGCAGCTTTTTGGCTGTGCAGGTCCTAGGCCACCCCACAACCCGATGCTGCAAGCCCTGCCATGCCAACTTAGTGGTATTGCCAGATGCGGCTACTCATATCAGGTTGCTTTGCCTGAATGCCTGTTCAGGGTCGTGCTCTCAGCCATTCAAGAGTCTTTGCATCTTGTTTCCTCTGTTTTTTGAGTTTGAAGAGGCTCCAATAGTCACTAGTTCTAGTCTTCCTTTCGGATGCATTCGGATGCCCCCAACCAACGACATCGTCGTGGTGGTGGTGGTGGTGGTGGTGGTGGTGTGTAGCGTTAGGTTTGGTGGCCTCATGTTCAAATGGAGGTGGTGTGGACTAGACAAACTGATAAGCACCTGCCTCGACTTCAATGCCCTTTCCAAGGCGAGGCATTTGCGTGAATGGCATGTGTCAATGTGAGATTGGGTCGGCAGCTGAGCAGAGCCACGCACTTGGGTGAGCGGATCGGATTTGCTGAGAAAATGATACAAGATGATACAAGGTAATACAAGGCAGGGGTCGCCTAAGGGTCCCAGCTCCTCTCAAAAGTGTATGTTTGATTTGTTTGCTTTGTTTTGGTTGCTTTTTGGCCTCTAAATATACTACCGTCTAGGGCTGATGCAACTGAAAAAATCCTCTGAAGATTTTGGGAACAGCAGCTTGAGATTTCAGCGTTTTCTTGAGCAACAAGATCCATACATCCATACCAGGACCGGATTTCTGACTCTTTGTTTTCAGAATCTTCACATATTTGCAGGTGGTTGGGTGCCTTAGGGTTGATCTAGTCTCTTTTTGCCTCTACCTTCATTCGGCTTAAGCGTGAGGTTTCATGGCGATGACTGCTCGATTTTTATGATCGAATTTGAGAACCAAAATTTCGGCATCTATGCGGATGAAGAAGCGGCTGGCACTGATGCCGCCACCGCGGCGTAGCCGACCAGCTACTGTAGATGTCCTGAAACACATTTGCCATTCGTGATGAAATGGCACATTGCACCACTCAAACATGCTTGAAGCAGGTTTCGAAGGACATCAGGCTCAAATTATTCCCGCAAAATGCGGGAACTTGTCCATAACGCTCAATCTGAACCTTGCGGCAGTTTCCGGTACAAACTCTTTCAAGGGAGCTTGTTCTTTTTGCAGGCTGCAAGATTCAGATTTGTCTCAGTGGGTGTGTTCCGCACACTATGGTGTTGCAAAAGCTGCTCGTTTGGTGGACAGAGCTTGGGTCATAAGTGGAACGTAGTGCTTTCAGGGCTCCCGGCCGGCTGACTGGCTGGTCTTGGCAGGAAAAGCGCTGATCAATGGAATGGACGCCCTGTGCCAAGTGGATTTCTAAGTGAAAGCATAATAAGGTTCTTTAAAGGACAAACAATTGCAGAGGCGGAAAGAAACACTAATCATAACTTTGCTTTTCTACGTACTAGCTAGCGCCGCTGAGGTAGTCGGGGGAAGCCAACCAAGACGTACTGAGGGACGCTGAATATGCTACCTCTCACAGTAGACGTGGCGATGTGGGTTCTGAAATTGATCCCTCCGGTGTGCTATGACTTGGTACTCCCTGCGGAACCGTCCAAAAGATTGCGCCTCACAAACATCATGTTCGAGCATTTAGATCACGAGGGAGAGAGTCACGCGTTTAGAAACTAAATGCAATTGTATGATTCTGTCGGCTCAAGCATAGCGAGTGGAGGGTGCCATATCACGAGTCAATGCTAGGGCCACATTCCTCCAGTACTCCTCAGCAGTGCACCGACCACTGCCGATTAGGGCATGCGTTCCTTTCGACCTGTATGAAGATTTTCACCGTAGTGCGGATTCAGGGCTTTCCGAATCGGCAGGACTGTCAGCGTGTCTAAAGCCAAGGACTGTCTCAGCTTGTCTAGGCGGCCTTGTAGAGGTGCTCGTGCCCCAAACCGCCCGCCATGAGCAAGGCAGCCAAGGCCAATCAGGCCGGTTGCTGTGCATGTTGGATGCTTGCAGTGCTGAAACGAAGTTCTGATGGCTTTGATATGCTTTGATCAAAGACATTTCAGTCGAAGATTAGTCTTGCTCAGGCACCCAGCAAGATAGCTGAGTCGTCCTTTGGCGCGGAGGATGAAGTCGTGGCCTGATGTTGTGAGCAAACATCGTTCTCGCATTCAGATGTACAGCAATCGTTAGTTTTGCAGGTGCAAAATCGCGATTTAAGATTTTGATTGGTGGTTATTTCACGGATTTCCGCAGGATGTCTACCATCAAACCCCTGATAGAAGAGGCTTGTGCAAAAACAAAGTTCCTGAAGGTCATTTTAAGCCTGATCATGCCAAGGCACTTGGACAAGGTCTCCCTGCGCATTGGACAATAGAGGCTGGAGTGACATTGAGCCACCAATTTGCAGAGGAGCATAATCTGCCATGGGGGCACACAGCGCAGATGGCGCGTTATTTGCCTCCAGGAATTGCTGTAAGCGGCTTGACGGGTATACGTTATAATATATATATATACACATTGACGTCAGGCTCTCACGAGGACTGCCTCAATTTGTGACAGCTCCCGGTAGCTTCTCATGCCCCCCGTGACTTTTTCACGTATTCCTTTCATGTTGACACATCTTTCGCATCTGCAAGGCTCTAGATGAGCGGGTTCAGAGTTTGTTGGAGAGCTACTTGTCCTCCGCAAAGTCTGACGACGCCATCAAGAACTTCAAGGATATGCAGGGAACCGCAGGGCCTAGATATGTCATGCTTAAAAAGGGCGTTGACTTACGCTTTGGTGCAGTGTAGTGCCAAGTGGTAAATGGTCCCCAACACGAGCGGTGCCGAACATGGAAAAGGCGACCGCTGTGTGAGGTGTGACAGATGTTAATGTCCACTTGATAAAGATATCAATAATTTGATTGAAGTGATCTTCCCCGCCCGAGACAGACCCAGACAAACTGGCTCGGACGGAGGATTTTGCAGCCGAAACTCCGGGGGTCTTTGATGAGGCCGGTGCGGGGAATTCTTGACTTTGCCTGGCATTGGGCTGAAGAAAAATGGCAGACCTGTGTATGTACAATACGGTATAGGGCAGTGAAAAGGGTTTGCCAGCAACTTTTTTGAAGTGAGAGACAGCCAGCTAGATCCCCACGATCTGTTCGTGCTTGGATCAAGTCTGCGAGCGTGATTATCGAACGTACAACATTCTCCACAAGAAACCTAATTAACGAGCTGATTCGACTTGAAAAGCCATTAAGAATTTTTGAGTGCTACAGATGAGGCTTTTGAGCAAGGCCACACCCTATCATTTTCCTGGCTTGTAGATGAGAATTTAAAGTTGATTGATTCTTGGATTGGTTGCTGATTGCCGTTCGCAGGTGGTGGTTTGTGCCTTGCGAACAGCTCTTGGTCGAACAGAGAAGCAGCGAAAAATGGTCACAGACCTCTTGGAGCTTTTGTACAAGGAGTCATGAGGGATCGGGGCCCGAATCGGGGGGGCAAGGGCAAGGGTTAAGTTTGAGGCCTGAAAGCATGGATATCATAGCAGTGAACAGTCAGTCCGAGGGCTTTGAAGGAACCCTTCGGTGACAGGCCTCGGCCTTCGAACCCTCGGTTTCCGTCTTCTTTGCGAAAACACACCCGGTTGTGGGTGGTTGTGGCCAAAAAGCGGAACAACAGAGACTTAGCTTGCGTGGACTTAGGATCACAGACTGCCAAGAGAACACCATAGAACAGCGCGCTTCCAGCGAGGCACCTCGCTTCCTCCCCGAACCATGAAGCTGGAACAGGTCTCGTTGAGCTTTTCAACACGCTGCAGGACAATGTACTTGACCGACCTTCACTTGTGAGGGGCTACGCGACACTGATTTGCACCTGGCAGGCCCAACATGGTGAGAGTGGGGAGGGCCTAATTATTTGTTGATTTCTACTGCAGGGAGATTGTGGAGTTTGTGACAGATTGACCTTCACTGTTCTGCATTAGCTAGCTAGCGTTCCTTGATTCACCAATTCCTTCCGAATCCAATCTGCGCTCTGTCTTTTGAACACTTATTGTAAATAAGTTAATCCCTGGTGGCACGGTTGCAAGATGTTGCAAGGAACTGTCCTCTACCAGTGGCAGTGATGCCTTGACCCACTTGGCGGCAATGCTGTGGGAGACTCTGGCGATTCGTCACGCCTGGATTTTGGTCAGCAAGAAACACAATTCTCACAGCGGGCACCCCGACCTCAAGTGGAGGTTGGAGCATGTGAAGGCTAATACTTACTTATTACTTATATAAATACAAACTGCTGGGCCATATCATATAACCTGCGGGACATATGAGGATGATAGAAGCGGCATTGATCACAGGCCTACTGATTCTCGCAGGAAGGGATGAACAGGACCACTGGTGTGTCACTCCTTATGTGGTTGAAGCTGCCGCTTAGGCTGAAGTGCATCAGAAGCGGATGCATAGTGGAAGAGTTTCTGACTAGGCCTGGCTGACAGAGTGGGAGACTGCAGGCTTTGGCATGCGCAAGCATGGAGTTCATATATTTAGGTACTTTGGAATTTGGAATGGGCAATTGTCCGACTTTGAAACAGGCTCCACGAAAACCACAAATTATATAGCAGCAGAAAGAGTTTATGTGATGAGTTAGTTTATCCGAATGAGTCTTTGCCTGCTGCTTCCCCTCAACCTCTTCCCAAGTTTGGCCCGCAGACCTGTGGGCCGTGTGGGCCGTGCTGTTCGTCACCGGGGTCAGACTCGCCATGGCATCATGGGATCGGTGGACATCCCTGGGCAACTCCATGCAAGTCCATCTCATATTTTGTCAATTTTGTTGACAGTGGTGCGTTTGAAACATGTTTAACCAGCACATGCCCCTTGCGTTTTGATCCACGGCTCTTCTTTGGTCTTCTCCACAAGCAATATGGAGCAGGTTGCCTGAGGGCTTTCTAGCAGCAGTGCTTCGAGATGACGAAGCCCAGGCTGTGGTCTCGTGGCAAGTGATGTGTTTTCGTCACCTGGAACCAGGCCGTTGTGCAAATGTAAGGAGTGCAACATCATCCAGGTCCACGAAAAGTAAACCTGATCACATAGAACCTCTTCAATCACTATTGACCACCTACAACCCTTCTTGGGGCTATTTGGCAACAGTCCACGCCCAGCGTGCTTGTGGCCAGCCTGTTCCAGGATACGAAGGAGCTTGAGAAGGCGGGCCTCATGACCCGTTTCCCGTGTTGAACATGATCTTACAACAGACCTCTTGAGCAGCTCGTGAAAGATTATAGAAAGAGACACTCCTGAGGTCCTAGCGGAAGGTGGATCAGCGATTTTGAAGCAGTTATTATATACTTATGGTTGGTAAGGTATTCATATTCTATAGAGACTCGGGACCTGCAGCAATCTCATTTTGTGCTGGTATGTTGTGCTGTCCATCCATTGATGTCTTGAGTAATTAGATTTTATACCTTCCATGCAGATCAGGATTGTGAAGCATGAACTTCGAGGTTGAATGCCCCAAGCCAAAGGACGCACTATACAGGTCTTTGCACTGTGATCAGGTCCGAG
>CAXIVM010001290.1:0-53000 GCA_964035705.1 Porites rus
GGAACTCAAATACAAGTGTGTCTTTCTTACTCTTCCTTTTCAAAGAGTTATCCTGCTGTCCTCGATCTGTCAGAAGGTCTGAGTGGCTTGCGATCAGGCTGCTGCAAGTCAGAGCCGAGAGGAACATGATGAAGGCCTTGGGAGAATCTCTCAGAAATCCACATATCATACACGGGCTCCAATAGTATAAGTATATTTAAGTGCAAATACGTCCATCTAGATATGTCTGACGACTTGATGAGACGTCCGCTAGGCAAAGTGGCGACCCCTGAGATCACCCGATGATTGACTGAGTGGCTTCAGTTGTGAAATAGCAAAGGGCTTAAGGAACTGTGCGGTACTTCAACTAAGCTTCGTGTTTTTCACATCAAGCAAATTTCAGCGAATTGACAAGTTCGATTTTCACACTTGCACTGAGAAAGTTGCCTTTAAAAAATGCAATGAACACTCCGCTCCGGAAAGGCTGCGACATACATCATGACGGGTGACCATCTGCCATCCCACATCCTCAGCGGGCCAAGAACCGGTTTGCATGTGCTCCGGTGTTTGCGGCTGAACCCGTTTGACCAATCCATAGAACTTAAAGCAATGTAAGGCCGCCCCAAACGGGCTGCATTTTGAGGCCTGCCAGGTCCACAAAATTGGTGTCTCATCCCTTTGCAGAGATTGGTGTCCTGGATGCAGACTTGGTAAGTGTAGACTTCGTAGACCCATGAGTCAAACACAAGAATTTTGGCTCCTTGTCGACTCCCACGCAAGGATGTAGGCTTGTTTGGTGCAAGATCCAAGTAGGGAAAAGGACATGGTCTTGCATGCAAAATAGTACAAATAGGTACATCATGCTTTGTTGCTTGTCCCACCAAGGCATGGACAGGAGATCCAAGCAGAAGCATCCCAAAGCCTCACTCTCACTCACTCACACTCACATTGCATCCCGTTTCATCATCGATGGAGATGACACCAGCGGTGGCTTGGAGGCCCCGGTCACTCGAAAAAGGTGTTCACCAACATACCTCATCGCACTCGGAATACATCTGTTGTTGTCCTTTTGATACTAGACATACATGATCATATGTTACTACTTATAATATCACTATGTTTTGATACTATATTATACTGTATATCTTACTATACTTCAAAGATTATCGCCGCGTCTGTGATTTTCATGGACCCAGGTGGAGATGGGGTTTCATGCAATGGAGATTCTCAGGATCCAGGTGGGAAGAAACTGTTGGAACATCTGTTTCACCAATGGGCTTTGTAGGGTTGGTTCATTTTGAGACAAACCCATCTTGAACTGCCCTGAGTTTGGACAAATGCTTCTTGTTTCGAACCACAAGAATGTCGCCAGCGGGTTTGACCCTGACGTGTCTGATTTAATGATTTGGTGAGAAAACTTCTTCATATGATTTCATATGCTCAGTATCGATGATGGCACATGTTAATGTGTGCTAACACGAAGTGCATGCCCCAATTCGCAAAGATGCCTGTCGAACGATGTAGTCCATGTCACGGCCCCCTGGCATAAGGGCAATGCAATAAAGAACACTTGACTTGTGAGGAAATGAAGAGACATCTTAATCTTTACTGACTTATTGTCTTCATTTCTTTTTGCAAATGTAAGCATGGAGAGTGGCTTCCGAATCCTTCAGGCTTCAGAAAATAGCGCTGGTACAACCAGGTTCTGTACCTGTGGGCACATGTGGACCCAGAAGGGCAAGTCTGTGGGGCTGGTATTCATTCTCAGCTGCCGCAACATGCACCCCTAAAATAACTGTCGAACATTTGTTTGGCAATGTTTGGAACCAAGCCACGTTCAAGTAGATTGGGATAATGAGCCTGGTAAAAGAAACAAAAAGAACAATCAAATTAAACATATATACACGGAAGTACACAATTGATGGGCCAGCAAGCATTTGCCAACTTCAAATCCATATGAATCCATCGGTCAGATTGACAACGACCAATGGAGAAAAAGATCGACGTAGAATGGCACATGAGTGGGATCGGCTTGAAGAGGTAGATATCTTCCTCCAAAAGGTGCCTGTGTCGAGAGATCTCTTGCGTCGATCGAAGATGTTTTATTTCAAGAGCTCTTTTAGGGGTGGTGGTGGTGGTGGTGGTGGTGGTGGTGGTGGTGGTGGTGGTGGTGGTGGTGGTGGTGGGTTTGGGGGACGAAAGGGTGGTGCTTGGACGGTTCTTCTTTTCCGTTCTAACCAAAATGTTCCAAATGGATTGGCCAACAACAACCACCAAAGTAATTACACAGAATTCTTGGAATTCTGGGAGGTGCCAACGAACATGCACTTGTTACTGGTCACCGGTCGCCGCAAACCTGCCAGTGCTCCGATCACCGGTCCGTCCAGGTCTCCGAACCGACTTCTGGGAAGCAGCTCACGGCCCGCCAGGTCCACCACCTGGTGAAATCAGCGCCGGTGGGGACGGTGGATGGTGGACCGAGCGTTCAAGGGCTTGGTAGAAGGAGCGTCGATTCTCATGGGAGGATGTGCTCAAAAGGCATTGGAATAGCCTTGGAAAAGGGCTGGAGATGCAGTTTTGAAGTTTCAGGGGAATCGTTTGTTTCTATCTCTGTGGAGGAATTGACTCAGGAAAATATCCCTATCCGACTGGCCATGCCATGACCTGACTGTCTCTCCTCGCCTGGAAATTTGGAAAGCTTGGCGCTTTCTCCCTGAGCGGCTTCCCGCTGGCAGCTGAGCCCGTCACAAAACGTGTCAGTGGATGGAACTTGCGAACAAAAAATATATAGATGTGAAGTTGGCAGTTGAAACAACATGAGCATCCACTGGCACACCCAAAGCCTTGGAAAAATGCAAATGGCTTGGGTTCAGATGCGATGCCTAGAAGGTGTCAATAGACTTGTGCAAAAGAGCAGTGCTGCACTCTGAGGAGGCCTGCATCTACATCACAGCTGTTACATATTGTGTTCCATTATTTTTTCGTCATCGCTATCAACGAGGATTGAATCCCTGGGTTGCTAATGATAGCATCCGATAGCCGTACTTAGAACATCTTATAATTAGAACCGTGTCCAAAAACGTTCCGATGATGCATCCCATGATCCTAAGCCAATGAAGACCGATTGGAGCAATCCGCCACGCACACACATACACAAAGAACATCAAAGAACCCTTTTCGGGGGTCTGGGACATAGAACGAACTGTTTGGGACATGAACTATGAACACACAGTAGTGGTTTGAACTGATTGGCACACTACATGTTTGGCACATGAGCTGACCCTCCCAAATCGGTGGCCGAGAGGTGAACGTGTTCTTCCCCAATCCGCGTGGTCAGCCACGACCCGAACAAGCATGCGCGGTCTGCATTGCTTTCGTCGAACTCAAAGTCATTTCGATGTATGCCGCACATGTTGGGTCTACCCTGGCCCTGGCCTTTGTATGCCACAAAAGCTTGCGCATCTCGAACATCTGTCTATGTAATGTACAAGATTATTGTACCAGTAAAATCAAGTCAAAAAAGCGAGTTTGAACTGTTCTAACCTCCAAGAGTCGAAGATCCAAAAAACATGAAAGATGAGACCGCTCTGCCAAATGGAACCAAATCATTTAAGCTCTGCCAAATGGCAATCGTTCAGTTTCTTCCTGCCAAAAAATCACCAACGACTTCACCAAGTCCCTGGCAGAACGATTTCACCTGTCATGGGGCTTCGCCTTGCGAGAGGAAGCCAAAGAAAGACATTGATTCAACTCACCAACTCACTTATTGTTCAAGAAGTGCGCTCAAACGCCAAAGAAATCCAATTGAGCGCCTGGCCTGCATTTACCCATCAGCATACCAGAAACCAAATTCTTCTTTTCGAACTTCAATTTCAATGGAAAACCTCAGTCTGACAAACTGCCACCTGCTGAACAGTTATTATTTGGACCCCCCAAACATAATCCGGGACCATACGGAGAGTCAATCTCCCACTGGTCTTATTATCACCAAACCTAAAGCAAGTCACCGAATATGCGGCATGTTCATGTTTGGTATACTGAAAAGAAAGAAGTATGCCGATTGCGTCAATGAAACATGAGTGCAGTTCTTCTCTCTGACCCGAGACTTGTCCAATGTTTCGCAGTCTGCCTTTACTTTCTCCCTTAATTAAGATCCAATCTCAGAACAATAATAAGCCGCAAGCAACAAGCGTTGGGTGGTGGGGTCGGGTGTCAATGAACTGCTTCCTCCAACAAAAACGGCAGCAACAACAGCAGCGTGATGTCAACTTCTTGTTTCTGAATTCTTCTGATTCAGGCGTGAGCGTAGGGAGATATGGCTTACGGGTGTTAGGGGGTTGTAGTGGCCTTTTGCTCTTCCTCACATTCCTGCTGATGTATCACTTTGAAGATGCTAGATGATGCTAGGGAAAAAATAGAAGAAAAGAAGAATCCTTGAATAAGCTGGGCCTTTTCAGCAATTCGCCTGGAGCTCTGAACATGTTCATATCATGTTCATGACCCTAACTTGAACTGCTCTTGCTGACTTGATTCAATAAATCTTACAGTTCGTCGTCCACACCACCACCTTCACCCACGTAACACCACGCGGTGCACATTCTCGCTCACTCACTGAACCCACCTGACACCTTCACGCAGGCTGCAGGATGCACGTGACGTAAAGCAAGGCTTCCCGACCATCTTCGTGCAGCACTTGCATGCGCTGCCGTTGTTCTTGGGCTTCTTCTTCAGCTTCTTGATCAGACCTGAAGATGATGCTACACTTTTTGGGCTGCTTCTTCATCAAACATCCTCAAGGTGGAACAAGCTCAGACCTGGGTCAGAAGTACAGACTTGATGTGACTTGATCCTCTGTCCGCTGACCTGATCAGGCTTTAGCTTCTGGTCAGAAGGGGTATACAAAGCGACTCGCCAACGAACCAGTCCAATTCGGAGGACGAAGCCGCTGAAAATGACGAAGATCGATCTCGAGCGGTTGACGGACCCCCCCGCGTTAAAATGACTTCGATCTGGTTCCGACTTCGATCTGTTTGGATCACCTGGGACAACGGCCCACCATAGCTCCGAGAATAGTATTTCAGCTCTCGAGCAACACCTTCAGTGCTCGCGCGCGGTGTAGGAAGGCAACGTAAGGGGCAAGGTGTTGTGGCACAGCCTCATGGCTTTGGGACGCCAAAGCTATGTACACATTGAGAAGGCGGAAAAAGCACAGAGATTCATCTCATATACCCGGCGAACCCTTCCGTTATAGACACTCATTCACCGGGGATCATCTCATCAGTGTGTGTGTTTCTTTGTCGGTGAACTTTGTTCTCGGATACTTTAGGTGCTGGCTATGCACCTTGCCTGACCTCTGTTTTTGCCTCAAAGGCCAGTGGAAGACTTCAAACAAAACAACTCATCCTCCATCCTCTCCCACCTGGGTCGCGACCTTCCACTTCCCTCAGAGCGGCAGTACAGGCGGCACATGAGAATTCACCACTGCTTAGAAACGAGCACTTCGTTTGTCTATATAGTTGAACCCTCTGTTTGGCACCGTGCTTGTCACTCTCGGAATCACATGCTCCACTGTGATCAAACCTTGTCTCCGTCAAACTTCAAATATTTGGCCCCCAGTGAAATCAAAACCTTCGGGTTTGCAACAGGTTCAAATCATATACCTCTGTTGTCCAACATGGAGCCTCAGAAGGACAAGCATCCGGACATCTGTTTTGATGCATTTTGGGAGGTGACCCAATAATTGGCAATCCACCCTTTGGGCCGGTTCTTTGCCTCCGACGGCTGACTAGATGCCGTGGAAAAGTGGCCGGAGTAGAGTTTCCAGGTCTTGACCCCTACCGCGTAGGTGAGAAGGTAACAGTCAAACTATGTTGTTTCTAGTAGCGATGGCCTTTGTTACTAGTAGCTTCTTGCTACTAGTAATGCCCTTGTTACGTTCGTAGCGATCCCCTTGTTATTCATAACACCACCCTTGGTGAATCTCAATCGCCCCCGGCTTCTCACAGTCCACCTGCCGACGTCTCGAGCGAGTCGGGAGACCTGAGTTCCGAGCCATGCATCTTTCACCATGGTCTCAGCCTCTCAATCGAGTGCAAAACTCAGGAAGAGACATCGTATAAAGTTGTTTGACCTCTATTTGATGTGCGTCATGTTTGGTCCTTCAGGCAGAAATCAACCTGTTTCACCCACCTTCCACGCCCGTTGACCTACCTTCGACCGAGATTCTCCGCCTGCTATGCCAGCCCATGGGGGGGCAAGGATCCATCGTGACCGGAAGTGAACATACGAGAACATGGAAGAACTGCACGTGAAAAAGGCTTTAACTCACTTGATTGATGATCGTTTTAAATGCAAACCAACCGTCTTAAAATGCAATCTAACCTACAGTAATTGTTGAAAGAGTAACAGTAGAGATGGACGATGTGGCGCATCCTTCAGTCCTTCAGTTGCAAGCAGAACACCTGTTGAACTCCCTTGTTGATGCCATCAATGCCACTGCTACAGCTGCAGCAAAATACAGTCGGATAAATCCGTGCCATGCAAAGGTTGTGGTGTCACGCTATACACTTGTTTTAAATTGGCTCATGATGACTCTCAATCTATATAATCTATATAATTCAATATTGCCACATGTATCCATGTTCACTGTATATAAATGTATTTCGCATCTTGCCGTAATTTATCGCCGCTATCTGAATCGTCACAATTAGAATGGAGGAGAGCAGTCCTTCCAGTCTGTCTATTTGAAGGAAGCACATGCAATTTCATTATCCTTCCTGATGGTCGGTCTGCCCTGCCTGGTGCATCCTTGAGGTGCTCAAGAAGGGACAAACACTATACAAACACAACGAAAAACTGAATTCAACACCTTCTCTTCAATTGAGCAGCTTCGAAAACCCCTATTACTTTTTTGTATAATCCAGGTTTGCTTTCGCAGAGCTTTCGCGGAGCTTTCGCGGTCTGCATTCTGGCTTTCGCGGAAGGTGTGGTGTTATGTGGGGCTTTCGCGGCGGCTTTCGCGGCGATTCGTTTTCGATTGGGAAATTCGATTGGGATATTGTACAATAAAGTGATTGATCTATATAAGTTATCCTTAGGGTGGTCAAAACTAAACAAATTTCTTTCCGGCAACATCCTGGCACAAGGAGTTGTAGCAGCACCGTTCAAGTATTATTGTTGTCATGAGAAGAGGAGGAAAACTTGCTGAAACTTTTTGCTGGGGCCAGATACCTTTCCCGGATATTTTCGACTTTCGCGGTTCTTTCGCGAGGCTTTCGCACGGCTTTCGCGGAAATTCGTCTGGGCTTTTCGATTTTCCCCTGAAACACTTGCTCTTCAGTGCTGCTGCTGCTGCTGCTGCTGGCTGGTCTGCTGCGGCTGGCTGGCTGGCTGGCTGGCTGGCTGGCTGGCTGGCCTGCTGCGGCTGCCTGCATAAAGATATGGTCACCCACATAAACAACACGACATGCACAAGAAATTCGACTTTCGCGAAAGCTTTCGCCACGCTGTTCTTCTGGGGTTCTTTCGCGGGGCTTTCGCGAACCTTTCGCGACCTGCGTTTTGGCTTTCGCGAAAGAATGTGAGATTACAGTTTGCATACTTTTCATCATAGAGGTTTTTGAAGCTGCTCAATTGATGGTCATTCCGATAGATTGCGTGTGCCATACAGCTGTTTTTCTCCAAGGTGACCTGAACTCAAAACTTACAGCACATCTACCATACACTTTCCTCTCCACACGAACGAGTTGATCTTTCCAAAACGTGGAAGCTTTGCAGCTGAAAAACGTGACTCGCATCATTCTGCAACTCTTCTGCAAACTGCCGAAGACTGATTCTACACACCAATACGTCGACTGAGATTCGATGGAACTGTTCGGTGATGGCGATCATCGCGACTCGCATGGCGCTCCACGTCGATCGTTTCTTCAAGCAATAGCAATGGCGATCGGAAAAAAAGAAAAGCGATGTAGACAGCGACGCATAGCGACGCCATTGATCGCTGGTGACACGCACAGGGCCAAGCCGCTCGTGCCGGTTGCTCGCCTCACAATTGCGACAGCTTTCGTTTGTTGGTGCTGCCGAGAGTGGCCTCAGCAAGCAACCGTATTTATAAGAACATCAAACGGCTGTGGTTCTAAAAGCGACATATAATGAATGTTACTACTAGTAGTGCCCTTGATACTACTTGCGTTGCCCTTGTTACTAGTAGCAATGCCCTTGTTACTACTAGATCTGGACGTGAACACATCAAACACTGTCACACCCAATGGAACATGTGGTTCTTTTGTTGCTTTGTCCTTGGTTCACTTTGGGGAAGCAAACCGCCAAGGTTTCTTATCCAATCTTAAGGTCCGCACGAAGAGGAATGAATCCACTCGTTCCCACATCTTTGCTGTCATTGCATGCTTCACGTCCTGCACGTTCACGCCGTGCGTACCCAAATTGTCATACGACTTGTATGAACCCTATAACCCTATGTAGGGTATTTGTCATATGATTCGTATGATTTGTATGAACCATATTTCATATACTCTCAAGTATGTATAGAAAAATGTCCGGAATCACAACCCTACAGCCACGCCTGCTGAATGTAGACGACCAATCGTTCATCACCCGATGCTAGCTGACGATATGCCTGAAAGGCAAAACAAACCTGTCACCGCTTGCATATCTGAAAATAGAACAAAACCTGTCCGATTCTGAACAAGATCAAACGTGCTCAGCAATGGATTCCACACGATTCCACCAAGGAAAATTAATGGAGACGACCTGCTTTTGTGGTCCACCGCGGTTCAATGCGGTTCTAAGACTCGAGACGACCGGTTCCAACCGGTCACCGGCCATCCGGTCCACTGTCACCGGCCGGCCGCGTGTGCGGGTCAGAGCTCGTCGATTAAAAAATCCGACGCACGAGTCGCACGAGACGGAAGAGCGAAGTCGGAGCGCCAAGTCATGAACATGCGTTTGTATTGTTGCTTTCGTATTTGAAGGCGAAACAAAGATAACATAAATGCAACCAAACGGGCCTCTTCTGCGGCAGCCAAGCACAGGCGAACCCCCTCTAACGGGCATCTTGGGTCCTCACCAAGCAAATCCAGTAGATTCACAGCACCTCGATGCACTCAAAAACAGTCATGGCCCGGTTGCTAAATCTGCATGCCTTCTCCGCATTGACCACCAGCAAGTAGCGTGGGGCGATGCATGGCAAGGTCAGGGGCCTACAGTGCGATCAGCAAGCCTTTGCAGCTAAGTTGTTCCCTTCATCCCAGCAGAACTGTTCTGAAGAACTTCACACTTCATACAATTGGACCATCTTGACATGACACAAATTTGACCAAATTGTGTTCCAAACATTGACACAAATCCAGAACCTTCGAACACCCGTGTTCCAAAGAAGTCCGCCGTTCGCCCCATCGCACGAAGCTTTGATTGCGACGCATCAGGGAGCCGCACGCATCAAAGGCATCTTCTCTTGACGGGTCTGCCTCTCATTGGTGTTGAACGGTCAAAGAACCGCTCTTAAAAAGTACAGAACAAAACCTGCCATAGCCTATGCCTAGGCGGGGCGGCGCCCAGGGTATACCGAAAGTTGCAACTTGGGTTTTCGCTGGGTGTTCCAAGCTATCGCCTACCCCAATTATACCATGCGGCCATGGCTCCCACCTCTTTCTCCCCACGTTTGCTTCTTTCGGGTGCTATGAAATGGGCTAAAGCTATATATCCTCACACAAAAAAACTGCATGTGAGGTGACTACACCTTCAAAGAAATCCTGGCACAGACCGCCCCACACACTCCGCCTCAGCAGCAGCAGCAGCATTCGTGACTGGCACTGTGGTCTTGCCCTTGTTTCATGTTGGCCGTGGCCTTTGCTTTGAGATTGTGCGTTTTGGGCACAGTTGCTGCTTCTTCGCCCGCAACCGCTAATCTTACTCCCTCCATGGATCTGGGTCTGGACCTCCCGACCCGTGTGGGTGGAGTGTGTAGTGGAGTGCGGAATGGGTAATTTCCGGAAAATTGTGTTTGTACATGGGGGTTTTGAGCGCGCTCTTCCAAAAGCATTTCCTGCCACTTTGCTCCAGGTCTTCACTTTGAAGCTTATTATACATTGAAAAGGATTGTGCTCTTTACGTGAAGCTCCAGTGTGTTCTTTCATCATTATTTTTTCCACTGCATCTTGGCATCAAATTGCCACTCTCTGAACCCGACGCAATGACATCCAGCCGATACATTAGCGGCACCAGGGCGATAGCCCATTTCTATAATAAGAACATATCCCCTAATGCAAACATAGATGAACACTTCTCGAGGGGTCGGGAAGATCTTCCTCTTCTGCAAGCGGGCTATCAGTAGCAACACGTTCGTCTAGGAAAGTTGCTCAGCTACTTCAGTGCTGGCTGCAAAGCATGCTTCAAATGAGCAAGTGGCTAATCATGATACGACGATACTCACACATATAGTTAAGACATCTACATAAAACATCATAAAACAAGTCAATCTCCACGAATCTGTCATATCAATGACAATGACAATCAACCTATGAAATCAATGCGAAACGGAGACGTACAGTAGGACAGCTCCTACAAACAGTTGGCGAACGAAAGACCAAAACCAGTCTCCCAAAAGAACTCGTCGGGCATACCAATTGTATAGGGGAAGGCGCATTCACCCATGTTCAGAATGAACAAAGAGGGTCACTATCGGCATTTGCTGCCTGGCCTCTGCCAATCCTGGTGCGATTTGCGCCCAAACAGCTTTCACCACCTGACAACTTCCAGCGTGGAATGAGTTGAAGGAGACAAGCTGCAAGCCCTGAACACATACTCGTGAACGAGATAAGTTATGAAATGCGCACAATGTCACGAGTTGCGTGGCATGAAGAGCATGACATGAGTTGTGCGGCATGAGATTGTCGCAAGTGACCAGCCATGAGTTACATCGGCTGGTCAAAAGCATGCCATGCACGCCATGAGCTGCAAAGCATAGTTTGTGAGCAATGAGTTGCATACCCTGAGCTGCTTCAGAATGGAACACTTCTACTGAGATCAAGGGGATCCTGCACTTCTGGTCACTTATATAGAAACGCCTCAGAGGTCGCTCAGATCGTGGTCAATCCACGCCTCTTGGTCAATCTTCGACTTGCCCATGTCCGTCTTCGCCGTTTCAAAGGCTGGAAGAATCGAATCGACTCGGGCTTGCCAGAGGTCGTTGACCAGGGAATGGTGAAAAGATTGGACGCCTTGACCAGCGAAGCAACAAACGTACAGTATATACTGTTTATATACATTCCGTGATCATTCATGATCATCCCTGCCTATCGCAGGCGCCGCCGAAAAGACACGCTCATCTGCTGCCGCCAAGAGCCAGCATGCCATTCCACCCAAGGAGACACCCATCGCACCAATCCGCTCATGGACCACGTCAGGTCGGAAGCATAGATAGTCCATGACCCAAAGAGCATCCCTAGAGATGTCCAGTACAAACCGTTCGTTGCCACTTCGGTAGCCCTTCACTAAGGCATCAAAGTAGACCTTCAATCGTCCTGACTCTGTGCTGCCAATCTCTTTGAGTTGCGAGGGTCCCAAACTGCTCAGGGAGAGGTCTTTCCTCGACTGACGCAGTAACTCGTGACTCGTGAAAAGGGCCCGGTCCGTGAGGACACTCCCAACAAGGGAGTGTCAAGCAAGGTTTCCTGGTTTTCACCCACAGTCATATAGACTGACTATATGACAAAGCCCAAAAGTCTATTATTATTGGGCTTTCGACCTTACTAGTAACATGAGTCACTCCTGACCAGTGGGCCATGTCCGCTCTCGTTGATCTCCTTGCATTCTCGTTCTCTCGGACGTATCCCAGTTGAAACTGTTCTGAGTTCTGAGCATCTTTGAACTTGTTTGGCTACCACTGCTTTGTTGTTCCTCAAAGCTACGAAGAGAATAGGTGAAGTGCTAGCGATACCGGCTGGTGGTCGACCTTTTTACACACCTACCCATCTTTGTTACTGGGTCAAAAAACAGGCCCAGCGATTGGTTTTGATGGTTTGTACATGGGTCCCATGGGTACTCCCAAGTTGTTCGCTCGCCCCAAAAGAATTGCACGGGTCCCGTCGGAAAAGCTTCAATCCTGCTTCAGGAAGGGCTCGCTCACCATGATAAGGTGCATCAAATGCAATGGTCAGGAGTCCTTTCCTCGCCCACCTCTCCATGGTGTCAGCCATAAACTCCTCACCGCGCTACGTTTTCTGAAGCAACTCCTCACTGTCTTGCCACCGGTTTCCATGGTTTCCCTGATGGTTAGTAGTTGTCTTGAGAGGCTGCGCCTACAACCATAGAAAGCAACTGCAGATCAAATTATAGATGCACTTGCAAAAACATATAGAACTTCATCCAGCCTTGCACTTGCCTGTGGGATGCATGAGCACCACGGCGGGTGTCTTCATGCACTGCACTGGGCGTGCCACAAGCAGATTGAATGCACCTACCAGGGCTGGTCACCCCAGTAAAGATCTGCACACATTATGCTGAAACTCAAGACACTTGAAGGTGTTGAGTGGATTCGCACTGATAGCTTTGTGCTTGAATGTGATGCCTTTCTGGAATTCTCGCTCTGACGATGCGAGTTTTCGCTCACGGATGTGCTGTGCTCTCAACCAAAGAGGTACTGTTCAGGGGCAACAACAGCAACAACCAGAAGCTGCAAAGGGTGAGAATCAAAAGCTAAGAGTTGTTGAATATAGTTGCATCAACAGCCCCCGAAAGAAAACACCCAAACTCGCCCATGCCACGGGGTTTAGATGAACCGCATCTCTTCCGTAATTTTCTCCTTCTCCCGGACGGACTGCACCGATGGGGGTCTTCGTACCTTCAGGTTGAGGAGTTTGCAGCCGCAACTTCTCCCAAAGTACAGCTTCACCTGGAGAGAACGTGGAAGCTACCAAGGCCTACAGCTTCACCGGTCGACCGGTTCAGCTTCCAGGTCCCAGGAAGGATGGAACTCCCAACATAAGATGGCACATGCGGTGGAGGAAGATGAGGCATGCTGAAAGCTACAAGAAACAACAACAAACTTGGGTCGATCGCCTGAAAAAGCATCGACCCATACTTTGAAAAGTCGACCAACAGTTTCCCAAAGTTCGATGAGATACAGTAGATGGACAAATTTAATCAGCCCCCTAAACCACATGCTAGATCCCCACGCCCGCGCCCCTGATTTCAATGCTATATAAGTGAAAAGTATGTTTGTTGATTCGTCCACTCAAGCCAACCAACTTCACCAACATGCCAAATGTCAGGGGTTGTACCAGGGTCATGCCTGTAACATCGTAAGGCTTTGAGACAAATTCGTCCACCTACGGTAGGAATGGTTGGTCGATCCACGTCCACGTCCACCAGCTCCCCACGGCGGAGGTCCGTTCAAGGCGGCGAACCTGCCCCGAAGAGACTTGCAACTCTTGCTTCCAGGATCCTGAGAGTAGGCAGACATAGGCAGCCACTACGGCTGACCATGCGCAAAAGCATGGATTACTACATGGATTCAACATTATTTCAACAAGATTTTACTTGTTTTTTTGGACTACAAAGCTATACAACATAGGATTCGACCTGTGCACACAGGCCTGACTTCAGGCGGGCCTGCAGTTGGTTCCTGTCATCAGGGTTCATGCAATGAGACTACAGAACAGCCAGTTTAAGCTGCTCTAGCTGGCCCACAACAAGCCAGTGTAGCTACAATTGCTGTCACATGTCCTCACCATGCAGTGTGAGGAATTTCAAAAGCCGATGGGCTTGCACGATCTTGTACACCCTGGAGATAGACTGCACATCACGTGGTCTCTCCCTCTCTGCACCAGCCTTTCGCAATGCTGCTCGGAGTGCATGTCTCCTTTTTTTCAACGACTCTTCCATGGCGCCACACTCTATGTGATGTGATGCTCAGACTCTTGCTTGTATCTATCTCCGAGGTATTGAAGGGGGTCCATCAAAATCTGGCCTTCGGATGCCTGGGGCATTAACCCTTTGAGGACTCTCCATTCTACGAGTACCTCCAATGGAAACAAGTTCATGTGGCTTTGAGGATCGCCCAAACGGGTTTCCGGTCAAGCACAAACAAATGATGCTCCCATCGATCGGATCATGGAGATGTAAACCATGGTGCTCCAACTGTGGTCCAAGAACCACTAGTTCGGTGGCACTAGAGCATCTTTGCACTGCATGAAAACCTGATATCAGATTCACGCACACTAATCTGTCAGCCACGACTGAAAAGAGCAATGAGTCCTGCTTCTTGAATCACATGTCTGTAATTGATCGTTAGTAATTCTCTCAAAGCTTGTGACCGGTGGGGGTGAAAAGAATGGGCAAAGGAGAAGAGGCAAAAAGGCTATCCTATCCACACAAGGAAGTGTGATTCCTTTTTTTGCTGGCGGGTTTTCGTGAACCCCTGTAGAGATTGATTGCAACAGTGAAACCGTTCAGCAGAACGTATGCAAGACTTGCAACTGCTGCATGTTCCAAGATGCGTCACAAAGAAGAAGGCGACAAAAGACAAGTTGGGAAATGGCAGGAGGTCGGCACTCCCATACGAATGTTCATCGAATTTCGATGCACCTTGCACATCTTTCCGAAATGGGGACAGAAAACGCTCGTGGCGGCGGATATCACAGGTTTGGTCTCAGTCAAGACTGTCTGCTGGACCTGCAGTGTGACGACCCGACCATCCCTTCAGAGCCTGGTGCATGTTCGACTATTCTGGTCTGGGGATCACCTGAAAATTGTCATATTCTTAAAACCCATGCTCAAGGAGCTCTAACCTTTAAAGTCTGAACACAGAGTTCAGCGAGGAGGCAGTTTGCAAAAAATTGATTCGAGACAGTTCGAATGCAAAACCATATAGTTTAAAAACAAAGTAAAGACCCATATGATTTTGTGCATCTATTTATATATATATATATACATATTTATATCTATTTAAATACGACCTTTCATTTGTTAGTCCTCTGAAAGCCGGTATGCACCGATGAAGCGGGCACTGTCCCAACTCTCAGCCCATCTCTGTGTCCGGTAGGAAGGGTGCCTTCACCTCATTTAGAATAGAAATAACAAACAATACTAATTACAGTGATTTACAGTGTTTCTTCCATGTTTCTTCAAGAACCACACACCATCCCTTTGTTCATCTCGTTGCTTATGCCATTCTCTCCAGATGAGCAGCGTTTTTTGTTATGTGGGAGTGTTGTAACTTGTCGGTGCCTACGCGCATGCTTACGCCACCAGTGTTTGCCTACGCGAGACAGCGGTAGTTGAAGCACGTCTACGCGAAGCATACGCGATGCAGCTTTTGTGTTGCTACTAGTAGTGTGTTTTTGCCTACGCTGCCATTGGGTTTCACTCTTCTGTGCTTGTGGTCTAGTCACGTCGCTGCCTGGTGAACTCGGCTACTGCCACTACGGCTACGACTGCGACGACTACCACTATACTACTGCCACCTGTAAGAAGACGTGTGTTCACTCCATGTTTTTGCCAGCAAGCTGCAAGGCAAGACTTGTCAGCCGAAAGACAGTTGTGTGGAGACGTGGGGTATAGTGCACAAATGGGAGGTCCGCCTACGCGGTGTGTACGCGAAGCCTACGCGAGGCCTACGCTAGAAAACATATTTCATCGTATTTCCACCATCGCCGCTATTGGCAAGAATGGCTTTGCCACAGCAATTTCACGCACTATCTGCATCGTTTGTTTGCATGTGTGCAGTGTCGGGATCTTGTTCCTTGCTGGCCATTGTCCCTCTGAACTAAGCCTCTGTCCTAGCAAAATACCGAAACCATGAGAGACAACACATTCAAGCAATCAAACACGCAAGGAACCTACGCGAAAACATTCCCCAACAATGCCTTGGCGAGCCTACGCCCCCAAGCGAATTTGCTTACGCGGACAAACCACAGGACAACCTTCATATAATTCCTGTCATGCACAAAAAAAACTCAGCTCAGATGTCCTTCTTCAAAAGATCGAACAAAACATCGATGTGTTCGTGCCGACCAACGGGAAGACACGACGAACTTAACCTCGGCACCCCCCACTGGGCGAGCTTCGGGATCCAACAGCTGCAGCGAAAGCTGCCAAGAGCCTCGCCTGGAAACACGCCACCGACGTCGGCTTCGCAGCGATTATTTGTTGCGAAGGGTTCGCGAAGTTCGCGAAGAAAAAAGTGTTCTTGGCTTGAAGAGTGAGGGAACAAACAAAAATATATGCTGCTGGAACAACACATGGTCATCCAAAGCATTGCTTGGCAAGGAAGCTGCACTGCCAAACGGAGCAGAACACTTTGAGTCTTTGAGTGACTGATAAGTTTTAGTAACAAAGTTCAACTATGATGCAATCCAAGGAAAAATAAAGACTCCAATCGCATGCCTCGGCCGAACTGTTTGTAAAGACGTGACCGTGAGAGCCCAAAGTGTTTTAAGTTTAAGGCACCGTTTCGGTTGAACGCATCAAAGCTTAAGGCATGCCGACATGTGAGCATGTCGAATTCCGACCATTGGAGTTTGCTCAGGTTGCGACACATTGCTCTTGAGCATCAGAAAAACCTGGTTTGGCAACTGAGAAAGCGACATTTAAATGGGTTCAAATGGAACAAAACAAAGAGACATTGACACGAATACCAAACCCGGACTAAGCAAAGCCTTTCCTTGCTGACACTTTCGAACGGATTGTTTTGGATGATAAACTGTCGAGAGGGAGGGAACAACTGCTATATCGTGCAATATTATTCTAACTTGACAAATTCAGCATCACCAAAACCATCCAAAACCAAAACACTTGCAGGATCGTTCAGGGTTAGGCTGGCTACTACCATGAAAGCTTTGCCCAAACTAGCCTGCTCCAGCACCTGGAGTATCATCACTCCAGCCTTGGCATAGAGTCAGCACGGTCTATGGAAATTCAGGTCTGCAGCCGAGCCATCCTGCCAGTGTGGACTCGTTGTTCCGCCCCGGGCAGTTCCCCACCGGTCACCGGTCATCCCGAATGCGTTTGGCGCTCTGGGGTTCTCGTGGGGTTCTGAGTGGTACAACTGGAGCATGGTAGAGCTGTGGTCGCTTGACGTTGCACTGGTGTCGGGAACCGCTCACAAGCGGGTGCGTGATCTCTGTATGGTCCTCCCATTGCGGAAACATAACGCCTTAGATTGAAGCCGGACACCGTAGAAACATGATGAAACATGTAGAAACATGTGGAAACGTACGTAACTTTCCAAGCATGACATGCGATTTTGCTGCACAGTGTGCATTGCTGTGTCATTACAATTGGCTTTTGCGCGGTAGTCTGCTGGAAGTGTTGGATGTCGCTGTGCTTGTTGAACTTGAGAAGGGTTTTCGTCGACACATGTCAAAGCTGTGCTTTCGTGACAAGTCTCAGCTCACGATTTTGAGTGGTCTGGGTCCGGCAGCAAGGTGTCGAAGTCATTCCAAACATGCGAGATGGTTTCAATTTTGGGAGACCGCATGTGGCATAGCTTGGCATAGTCACTTGCAAGTCTTGTGCGGTCGAGGTGCTGGAAATCCGTTTGCGTGGGGCGCCCGCACGGAGTCGTGAGGTTGCAACGTGCCATTGGCATTGGCGTGTCAGCAGCCCTTTCCACTGGCGTTTATTGGCGCTTGGCAGGGATGGCGATGCATAAGGTGTTCGCATGTCGCACAGGAGTGCTCTACAAGAGTTTCACACCGTCTGAGATATCCAGCAGTTTGGAGTTGTTTTCGCCCGTGGGCAATAAAATCTGCTTTTCCACCTTGTTCCAACCCTTGTTTCCCATCTTCACACGGAAGTTGCCAAACGCTGCACGTCGCCGAAACCAAGACGTTCGGGTGCAGCATGGAAGCGGAAACGGCTGCAGCTACCCGAGGCCCTCACTGGTAGTTGAGCCTTGCTGCTTCGGCCTGGCTTCTTCGCAATGGACCTCGACCTCACCGCCTGGGTTTCCTGCCTTGGCGTCCTTCTTCCCTGCTGGTAAGGAAACTTGAACGCACCGTCATTCATGATATGAAATACGATGAAATATATTGACCAGAAGAACCTGTGTGCCAACTGAGAAGAGATACAGCAGCTCAAGTTTGCCTAAGGAACATAAGGATACATATAGAGATATTATGTTGTAGCCAAGCTGGCTCATGTTCTGTCAATTTCATTCAGCGCCAATGCTCAACTGGGTGATTTGGTTGTGATGTTGGCCTGGCATTACATTTGCCAGCTCCTTGCCTGAGTTATAATTTGTCTCTTTGAGTCGCTGCCACCACTCTTGCTTGTCTCAGTCCATCCGCCTGGGATTTCCAAGGACATCCCAGATGTGATCCATGCCTCAGTTGAAAGCGGAACATTCCGGCCCCATACCGCCTACATGATGTGAATGGAAAAAGAACATCATGCTTGTGTGTATGTGTGTGTGTGTGTTTACGAGTTTCATGATCTACTTGTCCTTCATTCACTGTCTGTGCTGTGTTCCAGCACAGACATGCTGGCCATGTTGTATGGGTGAAGGCCATGTCTTCTTTTTCCAACTTTGGAGCCACGAAAGAACACGCTGATCACTTTGCCATGTTTGACGCTCCTTCGCCTCCACCGGTCACTTGGGTCCACCGAACGCACCGCGTCCGCACGGCGCCGGGCAGCCAGCAGAGCGGCCTCGCGCTTAGCGGGCGGTGGGCCCGAGCGGGCGAAGAGGAAAGCAGCGGGCCGTGTGTGCTGTGCTTCTGCTGTTCAATGCTCCAGCAGTGCTGTTCAATGACCTCCCTGGAATGCCAGGAAAATAGAATACCATGATGCATATATTTTATACTTAAACTCTAGAATTGCCGGAAGTTGCCTTCATATCGGTGTTCGAATAAGGATGAATAAGCATGATTGGGATGCAACATGATGCAAATATCGCTGTCCTTTCTGATTGGCGCTATTTAATCGTTCGAACAATCCCCCACTGGCAGACGAAGCCAGCAACCTCCGAGAATACCCTTGAAGAATCAATCATAGATTTCTTCCTATGCCCAGTGATTTCTGGACAAGTCGACCACTATAAAAATCCTTATGCCGCATGCCCCTTAAAGGCACTTCAAAAGAACTCCGTCCTCTCAGTCTAGACCCCTCGAGCTTCGCACCTCGTTCAGGAGATTTGCCAGGTCCGCGCCACTCATGCCCTGAGTCAACAAAGGGATGGAATGGGATGGAATGGTTTCCATGGTCCCTCAGAATCAGATGCTGGCTCCGGATCCGCAGGAAGCCCGAGTCAGAATCCGAAGGATCTGAGGCGTTTCAGAGATGTCCGAGGCGATCGAACGCTGCACTGGTGGTTTTTGCGTTTCTTGTTGAACTGTTTGGGAGCATTTCTCAGGAGATGTCAAGTCAGACTCTTCCAGAATCCTCAATGTGGATGCTACCTACAGTATCTACAAACGCAGCACGTCCAGACTTGCCCCAAGACGTTGCCGGTTTTTCTCAAAACATACATTGCGATCCTCTTTTACCCACGGCTGTACTGCTGGGACGCACCCTATCTACCCCTATCGGTAGGTGTCTGGGGTCTGTGGCCAGCAAGTCACCACCCTTTCTCAGAACAACTTCGCATGGTTTTAAAAAGCAAGAAAAATTCAATGTATCTACCAAAACCACATTTAACAGTTTAACAAATCATTTCCGAACAGCGATTGCCTCGCAAGTCGCCGCTCGCCTCTGTTCGTCGCGCCAGTAAAGCCAAGTCCAAGTTCTGACGACCGAATACTGACGAAGACTGCGGGCAGCGAATTCATTGGGGAACACGTGATTTTCTGAAGAGAATTCAGGAGTTTGACCTCAAACGTGGACGTTTTTGGACTTGCGAAATGCTCACACTTCAGTTCCATGACGCGTTTGAAGCACAAATGATCGGTAGATCGCTTCACTTCCGATCTGAACTGAGCTGGAGTTGACAGAACCACGACAGTTTGCATTTCTTCTCGTCCATGGCTGCCATGAAACCCACGATGGGGTCACCAAGCGCAATAATTAGAACCGACCTGTGTTTATCAATTCTGGAACTTCGAATTATGACCTAGTTCATCCTAGTTCCAATTCATGCTATCAAATTTGGGGGTGCTTTGCGAAAAACCAGGGTCTCTGACACAACATGGGCTCGTGGTCTTCTGCGGTCTGTCGACTCGACCCACAGCGCTTCTCCGCCCGGTGGAGCACCGCGGTGACGGCGCGCCGCACCTCGGTCCTCAGCTTGGCAGCGTGGATCTGAAGAGTCGCCTCGGTGAGTTGGGTGAAAACCACGGCAGTCGTACCGCCACGTAGTCGTGAGATCAATATATGTTCATATACATATATATAATGTTTAATAAGTTTATATATTATTGGTGCTTGTTTGAATTGTATATTTCAAGAAGTTCGACAAAATCAAGGAATGTGATGCTCCAATCAAGCTCACCCTTGCAAAGAGCAACACCCAAGGGTGTTGCTGAGCGTCGCTCCTTTCGCTCTGGTCGGAAAGCAAGGCCACTAAAAGCAATTGAGTCGATGAACCCCTTGCTCGCAAAGGTTTCCATTGCTTCATGTCAAGATCTGATTCAGGAATTCCATTGAAGACTGGCAGGAGTCACAACCTGCCTTTCTCATCTGGGTCTACCAGCCACTCGCTCGGCTTGGTTGGGCAAGTTCACCATGACGATGCGATCGAGACGGCCAGGTCTGCGATCAGAGCGGCCAGGTGCACGGGATCGGAGGTAAAAGCCCGGGATTCTTCGACCAGGTTGGCAATGGCATGCCTCTTCCGATTTTGGGGAAGGACACGCAAGAAAACCGTTTTGAGGATGAAGGGACAGCGGGAAAACCTGGTATTTTGATATCCTTAAGTAGTGTTACTGTATGCCTGTATGGCCACGTCCAGTCAAAAGATATCAAACTGATCTGTAGGGAACCATAGTAATTATACAATTACCGTGTGTTTCACCCCTCGGCACCACCGGTCGTCTTAAGTGGCCTGACCAAGGCTTCGTCCAAACAGTGGTATCGATTGGTGGCCGCCATGGTGACCACCACCGGAGCACCTGCCGTGCAACGCTCTGAAGCTGCCATCCATAGTAGTCCTTTCTATGTTCTTATGTTTGGGGGCCTTCGTATTGTCCAACACGTCTTTGATCTACTATTTACCAAAGGAAAAAACTGTGACAAAGAGTTTATTGAAGCTGGACAAGCTTGTTCTTGTGCAAAAACAATCTGGATGAAAAAAAAGTGATACCGGCAATCAATGCTCAATGCAAAAAATACAGTTTGACGGAAAAAAATACGCCGCTGCTGAACATAAATGCAACGAGGAGGCTCGTAAAATCTAATGTAGACTTTCTATTGACAAAACCCTCCATATGAAGAGCGTTGCGCACCATTGGCGTTGCTCTCCACACCATCCAGCCTCGGACCCCAAAGCAGCACGACAGAGCGCGGTCGGCAAGACCACTCGTCTGGTTTAGAGGGTGTAACCACTTAAGGACCTATGTGTAGTCATTGTGTAGCCATACATATCTAATCTGCTGCTTTCATTGCAAGAACCTTGGGGGCTCAAGAACCTTTCCTAGTGTTCGGTTTCCAAGGTGGCCCTGAGCTCCGGGCTCGAGCAAGAGCTGATTCAGAGTCTGTGCATACTCCTGGCAGACGCCGTCAGTCAAACGCACGTGGCGATTGGAGTCGTCTCAGCAGCTGAAACGGTGAGTCTTTCGAAATGGAATGAGTTCTTTGATAGGGCACTCCAATGGTGCCGACAGTATAACTCAAATGGGAATCCTGTTGTCATAAGCGGAAGCTACGTAGTCTTTACAGTACCGTACATATAAAACCTAAAGTACACTCAACTATGTATCAGTCACAAATAAATACCTTTCTTCTTCGTCCTCTTCTGCAGGCATTGTCTGTTGGCAAAACAAACCTGTCACCCAGGTGATAAACAGATTCTTGTCCTACCTTCTGTTTCTTCCCCCGTCGTCAATCTCCCAAGCGCACACCTGGTTTCCACCGCCTGATGCAGACATCTGGCGTGATGAACCTGGAGGCAAGCTGAGCGGCCACGCCCAACATCTTTGCCCGGAGTCAAGGTACAGTCGTGACAGCCGAAACATCCCTGCATCCAACCAATGTGCTCAGAACAACAGCGGTTGACAGGTAAGTGATACAGTCCCATTAGGCTGCAACCTACGGCATCAAGCTCATCGAGGAAGACGATGCAAGGGGCACAGGCCCGTGCCTCTTGAAACCGCGTGCTATGAGCACCAGTTGTGCAATTGTATGAAAGGAATGATGAGGCATGGGGGTTCAACACAAGTCTGAAGGTCTTCCTTTCTCTTGAACACATGCCCCTAGGCGCTTGCTCCAAGAATATGCGAACACGGAGCTATTTGAGCAACCCAAATGAGACAACAAAGCAAATACTAGTATATTCAAATAGGCTGCATACAGTGACATACAATGACCATCACACACACATCAAAAAGGTGACTCAGTGTGACAACCGTCAACATTGGCCAAACCATCATGCACGTCACGTGATTTCAATTCAGAAGCAACCACTTCCAAAATCTTCCAAACACATGCCTTGAGAAACGCAAGAACAGCCAAGAGGTGTCCTAAAAAAGTGTCAATATTCCCCTTCCAACTTGGGCCCACCGGGGCCCCACCTGCTCAAAAAACTGCCGAATCCTTGAAGCTCCTTGGCCGACCTCACCAAGTGGCCCGCGAAAGTTCCAAGCGAAGTCCCAGTCAGCTCGGGTCTGAGGGCTCCTACTTCTGTCCTTCGCAAAAGAAGCAGTTCGGTTCGGTCATACATGTAAGGTGGGAAGACGATGGACGACGTGTGAGGTGTCAATACGTGAAGACCACGTGAGCGTGACAGAAACAACGGATGTTTGGCCGTGTTTTTGGGCTAGAGTCTAAGATTGCGGCAAAAATTTCCACAAATGATGCTGAGCTGGCATACAAAAATGGCACTCCTGCCTGGCTGCAAGAACCAGGCAGGACAATTCTGCAAGATATGTCATTGGATGATCCTTGGGTGGTTGTGGTGTCAAAGGTCCAGTTCACAAGCACAAGTTGAACTGAAGCAAAGAACGAAAAAGCTTGTCTTACCTCTCTTCCACATGATTTTCCTAGCTTCGTGACCCGGCTCCGAATAATCAGTCTCCCACCGTATAATCCCCCTGCTCCGCTGCTGAGACCATCCGAAAAAACAGCAGCTAGGCCCAGCTAGGCTGACTGATCACTCCAGGGCGTCCACGCACAAACAAAACCAGTGCCACACACCGCTGGGCAGGCCCAAGGTGCTATACGTCTTTTCACGTAGACGCGAAAACCTGCTCAGTACAGTACCTATTTCAGACCTCCCCCTCCCCTCCGGCACCTCCCCAGCCACTGCTCGGGCCATGAGCGTCTTTCCAGTGCCACTGGGACCAGCCAATAAAATACCTCGTGGAGGCCGTGCACCTTGGACGATGCGAAACAAACGGCCGAATCGAACCGCCCTGCCATCGAACGCGAGCGCGCGCACTCGAGCTCGCCCGCGGCTCTCGGACTGACTCGTTGGCGTCAAGGGGTCCGACCGGCTCCACCCCGGGTCCATCTGAGGTCCTGTCCCAAGGCATAGAATCGGTCGGGATCACCTGTCAGAAGTCGGGATCACTGAGGGTTCCCTCGCGCAATGTCATGGCGACGTGGAATTTTCATTCATGTCATGACATGAGGCAGTGCAAGCCAGTGAGCAAGGTGGCTTTGTCTCTGAACACGGATGTGAAGGAAAATGAAAGTGAAGCCCATGGTAAACGCACAAAACTACACATCCAGGATGCTGACGCAAGTAGGCAATCACTTCTTGCCTCACAACCAAGGCCAATGGCCGGAGGGCATCTGTCTTGCACCAATCTTTGTGCTACATGATGTCTCCAAAAACTTGAGCAATACTGAATATACCGCTAGTAGGTGGAGGCCATCGCTAGTAGGTTGGAGGCCATCACTATTAGAAAATAATAGGAACAATTACTGTAAAGTAGAAAAGGAATAGAGTCTTCTGTCGGCAGTACTTTGCTGCTCTGTGACTGTGATTGCGCATGTTCAAAAACTATTCAATGGCCTGCAACAATGTACTTACTTGAAACCTACAAAGTGTTCAATCTCGTCCTATTCCCACGACAACCTGCTTCAACTTGTTTTCTGTTGCAGGCTTATGTTCGAATCCACTCTTTGTCGCGAGCGTGCTTTCGCATCGAGAATTCTTTTCAAGGCAACATCAACATACTTGTTCATTTTCTTGAGAGTTTTGCAGACATGAAAATGATGTGCTTGGACCAGTTGCCAGACTTGAATTATCTTCAGCTTCAGATCGCTACAGCTTCACCTGGCGACTTCGGCCTGACTCATCCGGCGACTTGGGCCCCGGCAGCTCCTCTTTGGTACCTTCCATCCCTGCACGTGATGAATCCCGGAGGTCTGAAACTGCTCTTCAGAGCGTGATATAGCCAAATATCCCGGGGCTGAATGCTCTGGCGGGCCACCATAAATTGGCTTTAATAGGCGCTATTGTTCTTTTATTATAGATTGTGGGGGTATGTGGGGGTGGTCATCAAACGGCCAGCTCGTGACACATTCGTGGCTACACCAATCATTGCAGCTACACCAGACTGGTGTGGTCCATGACCTGAACAATGAAGTGGATGAAGCAATAGAGTGGGTGCATTAAAGATTAACATTGAGTTTTGAAAAGTGAAGATAAAGTGAACAAATTGAAAGAAAATGAAACAAGAACATACGTCATTGTGGCAGTGATGATTCTGGATGACAAGCGTCGCGAGTGGTGTCCGTAGGGTCAAAAATGGGCGCAATACGCACCCCATGTATATCAAATTGAAGGCGATGACCAAGCTATCATTGTTCTTCACCATCTCTGAGGGATTCAATTGAACCATTCCATTGAACCACTTCATCTGCCTAATCAACGGGCGGCCGCGCGCGTCTGTCCGCGGATGAAACCGGTCACACCCACCACTGGCCCGCCTGCGACATCCGCAAAGGTCACAGACGGTTGACGGCTCAAGTCTTTTCCTTCCTGCGACGGTCAAGGATGGTCTTCCAATCTTCCGCAGATGTTCATCATGAAAGACCATCCTTTCCAAGGATTTTTCTAGGCATGTTTTTTGACAGGCCGAGACCATGACCCAACTGATTTCTATTGTACCAGTATAATAGTTTCTTTGAAACTGGATGATTATGTTTGGTGGGCAAGTGTTTGACACTATCTTCAATTCTGTTCTCTTCTGTTCGCCAGCCTCCAAGTGCTTTGCAGTGAAGCTGTTTTGGGTATTGGTCTTGAAGAGGTACCTCCACGGAGGTTGCTTTGGGTTCGCGAAATTCGTGACGCAAATCCAGTCGATCGGGGGCAGCCACAGTCGATCCACCTGTGGATCGAAGCTAACGGGTCCAACAAAACCCGTGTAAAAATCAAGAAAACTCGGTAATAAAATGTGTGTTAGATACTGTATTAGTGTATGATTATTGTTCAAAATTCCAGAAAACACCAAGGGCCCAATGTCGTACTCAAACATGCTGCCTTTCAAGTATGCTAGCCACCAGTACTGATAATTAACTGTACGTACTCCTGATTCAGAGGAGTGATGAAGCCCCCTATGAACTTAGCCAAACTTATTCTTGCAATACGAACCACCTTTCAAAAGAAACATCTTCCACGCAAATGTTTCACACGCACCTTTTGTGAGTACCCAGAACAGCCTCCCAGTTCGGCCCATCTGTCTCCTGATCTATTTGTTCCTTTCTTCACCCCATTTAACCCTTAATTTCCCAATCCGCCATCCGCCTTTCCATCATCTGCCTTTCCCTCTCTTCTCAAACCCAATTAGATTTTGTCTTTGGAATCCCTAGTGTTGGGGATCCTTCTTCAGGAAGAGATTGAGTCTTTGGAATCCCTCTCCAAATTGTTTGGGAGTGGTGATTCCACATTATTGGGGTCGGGGTGCCAACATTTAAGACCTTCAGGGGAGAGGGGTTCTTATTCCTGTGTCAACATTCTGGCCCAGCCATAATCTCAAAAACCAAAAGGATCGTTTGTGAGTTTCCTGGTTTCTAGATCCGCTTGATGTTTTCCAATCGACCTTGCAGATGGAAAAGCCGAAGAATCGTCCGACAAACAAAAAGAGTTGGTTGAAAGTAGTAAGACGGATCCAGGGGAGGTTTACCCATCAGGCAAGCATGTCCTGAGGATGCCACAGCCGCACAATGCCTACATTGTGACCATGCCTTCATATATGAAATGTTGACCCATAACTGTATAGTAACTTATATAGAACTTAAAAACATATATATATATAATATACATATAATATATATATAACATATATTGATATACATAACTTGTTTGAGCTCAACATGTTCGCCCTCCATCACTGCGGGCGGACCCATAGCGCTGCCAGCGATGCCACCAGGCCCCCGAAGTCGATCAACAACGACAGCCTCGGTCGAAGCACTGAGACCGAAGCTGAAAAATGCACACTTGGATCATATTAAAGATAATTCAATATAATTCATAAACTCACACTGAGATTCCACCAAAAAAACTACTCGAAGCATTGTGAGCGTTGCAGAATGGTTGTTTTACATGGCTTTACAATGTTTTGCAAAAAGGAGAAAGTGTAAGCAGCGTCTGATGTTCTGCTTGCGGAAACTTGTGGGCCCGCAAATCTCATTGTGATGGTTCCACAGCTATTTTGGCCGCTATCAACATTTTGTCAAGCCTTCTGTTTGATTCTTTTTGTTTTTCAATACTTCTGGATTCCTGTGGCGGTGATCAATGATGAAAGCTTTGCATCCGAAAGAGTCTTCATTACACATCTCCTCGACCCACACATGGAAAACCGACCCCCACGTCTCTTTTTGTTCGGACCAAACCCGAACAGCTTCGCAAGTCAGCGGCGCAAATTCGAGCCGACGCCTGGCGACCGCATCGGGACCACGCCTGTTGACTTCGCTGTCACCGCCGGAGACCACCTCCCGACATTCGAACTGCAAGTTGCGGCTCCGCAGCTCCTGGAGTTGGGTCGTTGTGAATTGGGGTCCCGGTCACTGGTCGGAGTCCGAAACTTTTTTGGCTGGATTGTTCGCCATGGATCCAAATTGGAGATGCATGATGATGCATGTCAACTTTTCGCCCAAGTGACCAAAAATTCATGGAAATCTGACTCGGGAGGGAACTGGAGGGCTCGACGCCAAGACATAATTCTGTCTTTCAGGTGTAACAACATGTAACAACTCTTCGAATTGTTATAGAATGAGGGTACGTTTGCAAGCAGTGTGGGCTACACCATGTTACACCCATTTTCGGAGAGATGTGGCGAGATGCGAACGAAGTCCACTCTCTTTGGTTGTGTCTCAAGTCGCAACTGCGCCGCACTGCGCAGCAGCCCTTTGCGCGAATCGTCTTTTGCGGATCAATCGGATCTCAGGATTTCTTCAGCTCAACAAATAAGGCGGTCGCTTCACCTTGGGGAACAGGCTTCAAGAGGCTTTGGGAAAAGCATTAAATGACCTTCTGCAATTCCAAGTTTCATGCACTGCAGCAAAATGCCGTTAAAGGGAAGACATTGATGAAACATGATGAAAGATCATGACAGATCATGAAAGATCCAAACAATATCATGCAAGTCAAGACAAGTCGAGTCACAGGTCTTCTGCAACTCGTCGCCCTTTTTGATCAGCATCTTGCCTGAGGACGAGAATTGTGAGACACAAATGATGGTCCATGCTGGTCCATAAATGCTATTTAAGATCATTCTCCGCAGTTTGGCCAACATTAAGTTATCAAAACATCATGCAAATGGATACAGAAGTACACATGCTGGTTTGGCATTGACCACCGTGATGGCTTGAAGCTCACAGGTTTGTCCACGCAGGGAAGTGTAAAGGTACTCATTCAGTTGTTCCGCCGACTTTACAAAACATCGAAACTTGCGACTGGGCAGGAGAAACTCCTCTCCAGCTTGTAGAACAAAACAACACGGAGAACGTGTGAATCGCTTGTAGAACGTAATTGGCGAATCGCATGATGCGTCGGCGCATGAAATTGTCTCGATGTGAAGCCTGCTGGTGTTCATCATCACCTTTTCTACTGACTTTCCTAGGTTTCCGCACTCTGCAACACACCCACAAGCCATCCATCATCCTTTCATTTTCTTTCAATGAACACAAGCCTCTCTCGCCTTTCAAAAAGACCTTCCGCCCCTCAACTCGATCCAGTTCCACCTCAGTGGGAAGGCATTCGAGCATGGCAATGCCCTTCGGCGATGCCCTTCGGCGATGCCCTTCGGATGACCGGGTTGTGAGGTTTCAAGACCTTCGATCGACACAATGGTTGGACCACCCAAGCCATGCGTCCAGGATGCTGTTTCAGGTGGTCACAAAGAATACCACCACCCATACATACTAGGAGCAAAGACGCTGGCCTTACTACTAGGAGCAAAGGGCTCTGAGCGAAAAGACACTCGCGTGACACACTGCGACTCGGCAACCAAGCTACGATGCAAACCTCGGGCAAAATCTGCCATCGTGTTAGAGTTTCAATGCAAACTCAAGCAGAGTGACTCGCAAGACTGAGTATGCCTTGGCAGTTTCTTGCCTTTGTAGACATAATTACTTTTGGTGATGTGTTCGTCGCGACTGGCTCTGGGAGAATCAAGGTTCAAGCACAATAAGTAATAACAAGAAATCCTTCGTTCCTGGGAAGCCAGCACATTCAGATGGCAAAGGAGTTGGTGCCTCCAGTAGGGAGCTTTCAAATGGATTCAGCTGGGGGCTTCAAAACTTTGGCTCACCCTTTGAGTGCTTGCAATAGTTGCGAGTTGAAGACCTTCAGTTCGGTCATGGTCAAAATGTCTCCAACTTTCCACAGAGATCCACTGCAAAGGGGTCAGAATGATCAACCGCTCTAAAACTGCTCATTCACCCAGTGCAGTTTTCGGCACCGGATGTGTCAGCCCGCACAGTACTGGCCATCTCAGGCCCTCTCCCCATGAAGTAAAGGCCACATGTGTGTAATTACAATGTTCGCTACTAGGAACAAGCACCTTACTAGTAGTAACAGGTGCCTTACTACTAGTAACAAGATGCTATTAAAAACAATAAGCTACAATAGCTTACATTGTATGATGTATGATGGATAGATGAAGACTCTCTCGCGCGGATCGGCAAAAGTCATTCTCAAAGGCGTAGCATGGTCTGGTTGGTCTTGGTTGTGTATTGTATTGGGGTGTTTGTGTGTGTGTGATCCAAGCACCTGTTGAGTCCTGGAGAAGCATGGATCACAACATCATTTGAGTAATGCACTGAAAAAGGAAACAACACTCATTGCATGCCTTGTAGTCAACGTGCAAATACCTCAGAATTACATTGTCAAATCGTCGACGTTGCCTCTGATCCTCGAAGTGATTCCATGCTTCTTGTTCCATCAATGCGCGAAGAAAAAGACATGTCGTGACTGTTCACGTTGCATGGTCACGTCTAAAATTCAAATCTCTCATGACGTCTGATATAGGTAGACCATGGTGTTTATCATCGAGTCTCATGACCTTGCACCGGTCTTCTCGTCGACGTCGCCACTCAGCTTCCGGGCGCCGTCATGGCGGCACCGCTGCGGCCCAAGGAGCGCAAGTGGGTGTTCGAAAAGGAGCCAAACCTTGGAGCTACTACAGTACTAGAAATGCCCAGGAGCTACCAATAGCGTTCTTGTTCCTAGTAGTAAGGCCAGGAGCCCCCAGTAGCGTCCTTGCTCCGTTCGTAGCGATGCCAGGAGCCCCGTTCGAAGCGTCCGATCGCTCCTAGTAGTAAGGCCAGGAGCCCCTAGTAGGACGCGCCCGCCTCGGTGGACGCGAGCGGATGTCACCGAGCGGACCGTTGCGGTTTGACGGTTCAGTGGTCGATCACGTCCTCGGATCATCGGATGGTTGGCTTCGTGCTGCTTCATCTCGCGACACGGTGACTTTATTGGCTTGCATCATCTTGCATCTCTGGAATTCCAGATTTACCCTGCTGGTTTAGACGGTCTTGACTGGCTGATAAGTGGAGCCACGTGGTTGGTGTTGGAAACAACCAGATCTTTGGCGTCACTTCTGATTCTGTCGCTTCTGCCGGGGTTGAGACAGGTGTATTGGTACCATCAACGTGTGACTCAGAGAACTGCTTGATGGTATGACAGAAGTCTGACAAGCAGCCTGCCCCCAGCCTCCAGTGAAAATGTCATGATGTGTTCGTGCCAATTGTTCGCAAGCAAACATAACACATCAATGAATCAATGAACTCAATCACATTTGATTCTGGGGGTCGCAACGCATCATCGAGCACTGCCGCAAGGCAACCACCGTGGCAGTGGCCTAGCGATTTTTATTGGAATCTGATGTATGTAAATGACGGTGTCAGAGCACATAGGGCTCCTGTCCTGTCCACCTCAACTGCTTTAGATGCTATAAATCATCATCAAATTTTGTGCGCACGCACTTGCTTTATCAGAGTCAGAGCCAGCAAAGCCCTTTCAAGATCTTTCAAGGATTTCAATAGCCCTCGGCTAACCTCTTCAGCTACGCAAGGCCTATGTCTCGGCCGCACTCGACAGCACGGCCGCCTTCGGGGCCCTCCAACTCTTCCTTCAGCCGCCAAAAGGCAAAGGCCGTCTGCACGACGGCCTGCCAACGGCACATGAGCGCTTTCGCACGAGCGCTGAAGGATCCTTGAAAACGGCCAGCGATGACCAATCGTGGAAGGTTGACCAATATATTTGACCAATTGTTGAAAAGTATCAAGAACGCTTGGCGGGCCAAGATAAATGAATCATGGAGCAAAAAACCTCTGAGCCACTTCAAAGATCTTCAAAGGCTGAGTACCTCGGACCTAGCCTTGTCATCCACCTGCGCAAAACTTGCTGACAGGAAGGGGAACGGCTGCTCAGGGAAGAACCGAACAGGATATCACTTGAGATATCTCCTGGGCGATGCAAATTCGTTTCAGCTAGACGTTTCGCCACTATACACTAGACATCACTAGACGTTTCGCTGTGGCCTATTTCACTTCCGAATTTCAGAAGTTGCGGGTGTTTCTTTGCTGATCGGATTCATTGACGACCGAGTCTCCAACTCAGTAAGAGTAGCTCCGGTCGTTGTTTGTTCAAAAGCGGATGTCTCCGGTCGTTGTGGCTCTCGAACCTTTCAAACCATCATAATGGGAATAAACAAGAAGGTGATCGCTCTGGACTAGTGCCTATCGCTCTAGGCCCCAGACAACACAGCTCAACATGTAAACAAATCCATTGGCATGGTTGCCACTTTGGAGGGGGTCCTATCGCATTTCCAGCTTTCAGCCAACTCTCTATTATTCTCAGTTCACGTCCGCTGCTCCATAAGAAGTCGCTGGTTTGGGCAGTTGCTCACGGTTGCTCACATGCGTCCAACCTGGAAGTAGTAAACAGCCTCATCCAAACCTGGCGTGCTTGCTTGTTGGGGGGCCTTGGGAACTCATGAGCCAACGCAGGTTGGGTCGTTAGCATGTTTAAAGGAACTCTGAACGACATGCCGAACGACATGCGCCCAGCGCTGCTAGCTGTCACCAGCGCTGCCTCGTAACGACTGCAAGGTCCCATGGAGCAAATGCCGTGGAAATCTCCTGGAGGCATCGAAGGGCAAATGGGCAAAAGAAACAATTGCAATATCATATTATCAATATCTTATTAGAATATACTATTCAAGTTGGCAGATTAGCACTGATGTTATCAGAAAGGACTCCATATCTGTCTCTATCCACTTGACTTGTCAATCAAGGATCTGCTTTGAAGTTCTACAAAGCTTGCCCACGTGCTCCTGCGTGACCGGCGGAAGGCCTTGCTCAAAGAAGGTAAGCTTCGAGGTTTCTTGAAACACGTACGTACAAGTAGTTAAGTGGGATGGTCCTGAGTCTGTTCATGTTGGTTCACATGAAAGGGTGGCTAACCAAGGCAAAAAGTGAGACGAGGCAACTGTACACCACCAGTACCAGACACAACCGCATCGCCAAAGAAGTTGATCTGGCATCAAAAGTGCCGTTTGCGGCACTGGAATGTCTTATCCAGTGGGAACTGAGTCGGAGAAACAAGTCGGAGGTCAACATTGGATGAAGAGGAAGGAGCAACCAACATGCATTGTCATGCCAAGGGCAATGAAAGCAGCACCATCTGGAGCATCGATGCCTACTGAACGGAAGCGGTTCTCTCATCTCATTCATGATTCACAAGTCTGCAGCAAGCGTGTATGTCTGGGTGAAGACAGAAAGGAGAGAGCAAAGAGACCGGGAGAGTGTGGCTCTTGGCCGCCGTTGGCCATAGTTGAACATGTTTTTCAAATCTATTGGATGGCTAAATCCACACCTCATACGCCACATCTGCAAACCTACAGGGACTAGTGGAAGTCCGTGCATGCTCACATCTGTTGTATAGCCCACCGTGTAAACACAGGTTTCCAGAAGTCCTAGAAAGTCCTAGCTTTTTCCTGTCCCCCATGCAAATGCACTTTCAAACTTTTCGCAACGTGCAATCATCAATAAAGGCCTAAAAATAAAGGCTTCTGCGGAAGTGAACGTCTGGTGAGAGGAATCTGCAAAAAAAAGAACTGGTCTATTCCACGATATCACTTTGTGAAAGGAACCCTTTCCCCTACGGCAGCGCATGAATTTAAGCATTGTAAGAAATCATTGACGTCCACCATGAAAACACACTGACAACGCGCATCATTCAAAGCTTATTAAGATAGTTTAAGAATATTATATACTGCAAGTTGTTTAAGCTTGATATATCTTGAAATACATCAGAACGGAAAGCTACTCTAGCACTAGCTTGCGTTTCTGGAAAAGCTGAGGCTTCCTACAGCATTCTGCAAGGGATTCTGCATGTGCCCGAGCTACTGCCCGCGTATGATGACCTACCCTGCGGCCCAGCCTGGGTTTGGCAAATCTCTCGTCCCGATGTGCTGCTCACCACTTTCTCCAAGAAAGGTGGTAAGGGCTGGTTTCTTCTCAAGCGCACCTTAGCAAGTCTTGTCACAGTCGTCAAGGTGGCAAGCGCACAGTTCGGATATGATTTTGAACTTTGAACGACCTTTCTGTGTAAACCAGCAATGCTATACTCCGTTTCGCCATACGGAAGCGTTTCGCCATGTTAGCATTCCTTGCCACCCTGAAACATGAAGGGTATGGCATGAAAACTCCTTCTTTGGCCGTTTGCTCTCCTTCGTCGCATGAACATTCCATCGATTTTGTGGAGCCACATCCAAGTTCCTACTTCAGAATCCCAAAAAGGGACCATACACGTCAACATACTTCCGCCAACCAACCTCCGTCGCCAACCTACCCATTTCGGCGACCGCCGACGGACCGTCGGCCCACAAGGACGACCAGCAAAATCTTGGGTCGCGCACATACCTGGCCTGGTAAATCTCTGGAGCCTGTCGGCCATCTCTGGAGTCGCTCTTCCTCCCTTACCAAACAGAGTATCGCGAGACTTACTGTACTTGATGTTAAATATAGTTGTATCATCTTTGTATCCAGGACCCACCAGTGTCTTGCACACCACAAAGCCGGCGTACAAACGACCGTCTCCACCCGGAACAATCCTGCTCCTCTTCCTCTCCGAAGCATCCTCCTGCGACTCTGAAGATATATTCACAAGCGAAACAAGCCATGGTTTGGCATATGCTGGTCGGGCCTCCGCTTGAGGCCCCAGTTATGGCAGCAAAAAGAACAAAATCAGTTATGATCAGTTCAACAGAAACCGGTTTGACATCGTTTGACGAGTCCTAGCAGGAGTTGCAAGCCATGGAGTGCACTTTGGCACATTGGCAAGTGTTTACTTTCCCACCGCTCTTCGAGCGACAACGAAGCTGGCATTTTTTGACTGAAGCTCTTCGTCCACAAACTGCTGATCTGTTGCATTGTTTGTGGCAATTCCTTGAGCCAGTTGCTGACACAGCGTGCGGCCCAGGCTGTGATGCCAAAGGCTGTGATGCCGTGTCCAGTCCAGACTTGTCCATGTTGCTTCGGTCTAATCAAACCGAGTCCAGTGCGCACGTAGCGCCACGCGAGTGCTTAGTGCTTACGAACCAATGATTGCTCTCGGTCTTCCGTCCTCAACCGAGCCGGACAATGACCAGAATGACCCTAAAAACGGCTCGCAAGCGGTCCTCAAAGACTCCTTGATGGCTTGCCTGGCCTAGGCCACTGGAAGCACCAAAGAAGGACAACGGCAATCAAATCAAACAGGCACTGCGAAAGTTTGGTTGTACAGCAACAGCACTGCAAGTTTTCTGAAACACAACTAGTAATACTTATAGTGCTCTTCTAAGAGAATGGGAGTACATCGGGAAGAAGGCATCATGAAGCTCAACCTCGGGCAAGTGACATTCTTGCACATGTTGCTTTGTTGGAATCAAGAAAGAACCTCATGTATTGCCAATAATGTAGACTCTCGATTCACCAACAAAAAACATACAAAAACCCTTTAGATTGTAAAGCCTGTTCATATGGACGGCTTGTTGATCAAGAGTCTATCTACATATTAAAAAAACAACTCAGCTCGTCTATCTGCAGTTCTATGCAACTGAGTCGAAGGGTGGCAACAACTTCTTCAGCCCAAGCGCATGAGCAGTGTCTCCATCGACTGCTCTTTTCGCACGGGCGCCAGTTGGGCCGTTCCGACACCTCGCCATTGCCGCAATGGCCGTGTCCAGCACAAAAGCATTGGGCATAAATGATTGTATACCCGTATTATACCAAAGCAGCAGAAAAGAATTGAAAAGCCAGCCCTTACAGCATTTGCTGAGTGCAGCCATGACAACCCACAAATGTATTTGGTCAGCTCTTCCCTTGCTCTAAGAGATTCTGATTCTTACCAAATTCATAAGATTCAAATGATAACAAAATCATTCGAAATATGTTTCTCGCGGCAACTCAAGTTCAGAACTGGAATCATTGTCACGGGATGACCTTTTTTACCTCGAGACTTCGGAAACTTGATGGAACCCGCCAGCCAAAGGGTGGGGGAATCGTCAAGGTCTGCCATCTCTCTCCACGTCACGGCTCCCTTTCACGTCTCCCTTATTTTACACGAGCTTCTTTCGGTCCTTCAGGTTGTTTTTGGTCGACTCTTGGAGCAGTTTGGGTCAAAATCGGACCATTTTTGGGATGATTTCCACAAGATTGCATCTATTCTGGATGGTAGTTGGGTACCGGGGTTTTGACCCATAGCCGCCATAGCCATGTCATCTTCGGTCGATGTCCGGTCACGGGACGGTCAGCGGTCGCCTGCCACCGGAGCAGCCACTGCGGTCAGCAGCAGCGCGCCGGCCGGCGGGCGATCGGCCAAGTAGCTGACGGCCTCGGGGCTCACGGCCCACGGCCCCGCCTTCCTTAATTAAGTAGGCACCGACTTAATTAAGGGAGTAAGCTCGTACATACTGGACGCAGGATAGCTCACCCTTCTTCAAGGAAGCTCCGCCAGCCTGGGGGCGGAGGGAGCTTCCTTGAAGAAGCGCTAGCACTAATGGTTCGGCTCCTAGAAATTTAGGGACAAAACATATAATCTTTGATCGAAGGTAGATCATGAAGATAGAGTGGGACGCGAAACACCAGACATGGTCGTTTTCACCTCACTGTGCTTCACCGCCGCAAAGAAGGTTCTAGATCGTTTTAGAATGTTTCGGACCTTCTTTACTTCCGAAGTTTGCGTTAGAGGCTTCTCAACGTCTAGCCACATCCTGGCAGCCTGAGGGCCCTGTCTGTAACCGCATTGGAGCGTAGGAGCTGCAGGAACTCAGACAAAGGTATCCTCGTCCTTGGAGAGTTGATTGGTTGGCTGATAGCCCTGTGTCATCTCTGTACTTTCATTGGTAAAACCAGGGTGTTCAATTGACGTCAAAAGATGTCAAAAGCACTTACTTCTTAAATCAACAAATATAACAAATATGATTCTGCTTGCAATGTGGAGCTACATGGACAAGAAATGCAGCATGCCGAAGCATGCGATGTGAATTGCTGAGACGAGCGAGGGGTTGTGGAGCATGCATGTATCTCTCCTCGTATTCTCTCGTATTCTCTCGTCTTCTCTCACAAGCTTGCGATCCTGGACTCGACTTGTATCGTCCAACAAAAACTGCATCTGCCCAGTCTGCCCATTTGCCCAAGTTAGAATGTCCAACTGAAGGCTGGACTCGACTCCAACCAATCACTGACACATCCCGTTCGCCGGTTCATTATGTATTGACAAGCGGCACGATCGAAGCCTGGCAGGAGACACCCAAGTGCGCAAGTTTCTTTGAGGCGTCACACAAAAGATGGAGGATCTGCTGACGATCCATGAGTTTTTTGGCAATGTTAGATCTGTGGCATTGGTGAAAATACCGAGCGCAGATCTGGGGAACCGGGCTGTGGGGACTTTGGTTGTGCCTTCCCCGTTCACTGAATGGTCTGTCATCTTCACCCTAACCCACCCTCCCGGTTGAAACCGCCGCTTTGCTGGTTAACATCAGGGCGTGACGGACGTGTTTTGCATCACAGCGGTTTTTGGAAGGGTCTTCCTTTGGCACAGATTCTTACAGGGACATATCCAGCTGCAAGCCATACCTTTCGTTCAGACATAGATGGCTATGTCGCCAGATAGAAACACCCTCTACCCTTGGGGCAGTTCGGAAAACTAGGTGAGATGCCATTGGAGAAGGATCCATGATCATGGTCGACAGTGGTTGAACAAATGTAGACTGTTGAGAGATAAACCCAGATAAACCTCCCCCCGGCAGAATGGCTTTACATCTCCATATGGAGGGTTTGACTAAATCAAACGTCAATACGATCTTCCACCAGCTTTCACATCTCCTCCGGTCTCCTCCGCGCCTCGGAACCTCAGCAGGGCAGTGACAGCCTTTTGTGGAGAAAGAACATGAAAAAACGACGGCCAACAGCTGTCACCATCAGATTCACGTGACTGTCTCAGCAACTCTCTCTGTCCCACTTGACTGCCTCAGCTCTCGTTTCTCACGCTTCAGATTGCATTTGTTTGGAGATTCTCAAGACTGAGTGCCCTTACTTTGGTTCGCCTGGAGGGATGCCTGCGAACGCATCCTGGCACCGCTGCACCGTCTCATGTGCTTCTAATTAGGAGTCCTGCAAAGCTTCGAATGCAAAAGCGACGTTTCCAAAGTCACTGAGACCATGAACTTCTCGACTGTTCGGAAGTATACTGGCCAACTTTCTATCTCAACGACAGCACCTGGTCCATGCCCAGTAGGCGAAGGCTGCCCCTGTGAGTCCCACTACCAACTGGGAAGGTTCCTCGGACCGCCACGACGGGGAACGCGGGCGACGCTCGTCCGAAAAACGACGCTCATCCGTTGCTCGGTGATCAACAAACAACCCAAAAAATCCCATAGGTGATTTGTAGACCCACCTGACCATGCTTTCCATCGAAAAACCCGTCCGAAATGAGCGGTGCTGGCTGGAATGCTGTATTCCTGTTGTCGGAGGCATACTTCGGCTGAGAATTGCACGACTTCCCAATCTCCTTCATCTCCATCTCGCTCACCTCAAGTTGCTCTCGTCGCTCTCTAGAACTCTCGTAGATAGCAAGGTCGAGTTATCTTATAAGTTAACTGAAAGAAAATTCATGAAATTTTATCTGCTTGTTGATAGAAATTCTCGTTGAACATGTTGAAAGAACTTCACAGGTTGAACGGAGGCGACTGAAATCCGATTGGACAAATGCCAAGTGGCCGTCGCCACGCTTGCCATTTCTTCGACGAATGCCAAAGGTCCACAGAAGAGCCTGGTGAATGTGGCCAAAACCAGTTTAGCATGCCAAATTGACCTTGAGACCCTCCAATCAATAATATATAGATAATCAGTACTTTGTTAATATGCGTCATCATGCTTCATCTTCATCTAAGTGTCTTACTGCTGGGGCGTGTTTGGCTGGTTGTGTCTATCAACGCGGTAGACATTCAACGTCCAAACTGCTAAGCCGGAGATGCAGCTTGAAATTCTTGAAACCTGTAACGTAAACGGCAAAACCCCTGCCTCAGCGCAAGCTGTTAGAACTGAACGCATGAGACCCGGAAAATTGGAGGACCTCTTTGCAAAGTTAGACGGCCCAATGATGACCGGAGAAAACAGTGAGGAAAGTCTCGGGCAAGCACCAAAATCGAATGGTTGTCTCTACTTGTAAAAAGAAGGATGAATGAGTTGTTTGCCGGTGGCATTGGATCGGAAGTTGTTAAAAGCACATCCATGTTGCACATCCATGTTGAGATCGCAGGACAGTATTGTTGCCTCTCATGAATGTGGCACATGCAGTGGCTAACAATGTTCCTACACATGCCGGTGTATCTGCATGTTTCAGCCAAATGCTGCTGTTTGCGGAGTGAGCCAACGCTGTTTTGCTTGACTCCGTTGGCACAAGACTTCTGACTGGCTCATGGCGCAACTGACTGGGTGCTTTTTTCGTACCGAAGATTCCTGGTCCGTGACTCTGTGACCTAAAGCAGTTGGGAAAGCTCGGTGGACCTGGAGAGAGGCGATGCTCAGCACACGAACAGAACGGCAGAACGGAGATACGGAAGCAGAACGGCATTTTCCTTCGCCTGCAGTCATCTGCCACAGCTTCAGGCTATCCTCAGAGCCACAGTCTTCAAAAGCAGAATAGATCTTGATGTCTTGAGTCTTGAGTCACTTAGAATCACTTAGAAACGCGCAAAGAAGAGTGATGGAGAGTGGATCTATAACATATCAGCACATAAATCCGGAGTTAAATTGAATCAAAGTCTCCGATACTCAATCTTGCCAGCTGTGGTGGTGTACCTGGCGGATCTCGATTTGATCTATATATGTATATAGTCACTTCAAAAAGTTGACCTTGCCAAAGACATGGACAAATCGACAAGCAACCACCTACAGTCACAACAATTACTTGAGGCTTTGGCCTAAAGTGTCCTAAAGGTCCTAAAGTGTCTTGTCCTGCCACTCCATTGACAGTCTTGGCCTTGACGCTTTGTAGGGCGTGTAGTTGATGCTGCTCACATCGCAGGCGTCCAAACGAATCCCTGCATGGAACGCAGGAAGAAAGCATCACGCATGAAGGATGGAAACTGAGAAAACTGCAAGTTAGCCGTTCCCTTTCCATGGTGAAGTGCGGTTTGAGAAAATCATGCCTGGCATGATTCAACACAGCTTACTCGCCGAAGCGACACCTGAGATGGCCCATCCTTTGATGACGAAGGCCTGCAGCCGGAGATACGAGTCACACGTGCCACGCGTACTACGGTACTAAGATGCCTTGGGAGATCCACCACAAGTTGAAGGCGGACGTTATGTGTTTCCACTTCAATAGAAATTGCTTTGTTGGATTGGAACTGGTTGAGGAGACAACCCAACAGGATCGAAGAATTGTTCACAAAACCATATCGCAAGTGTGTCAACTGTACTTGTTATTTGCGTGCGATTGGCTGGGGCCACTCACCAACTGTGCTGTGGGCTTCTCCTCTGCAGGAATCTTTGGCGTCCCATCCTGTCGAGCGTCACAGGTTGTTTGTTTAGTTTGTTGGCAAATCCAGCTAGCAAGTTGTGCGGAAGGCGGCTGCTACGATGTAGGATACGACAGTGAAGCTTGACTCGGATGATCGGACCGTCCACGACCGTGACCATCTCAATTGACATCAGTTCAGTTCAAATTGGCAAATCCAGGATCAGCCTTTGGGTCTGTGGCATAATTCAAAGTGCCCTCTGCCTTGCTGTCCTGGACTCGTTGGCCGCGCGACATGAAAAAACAACTGTGGATTGAATGACTGATCATCTGATCGTTTGCCGTGTCAGAAGGAACTCTGCTACGGATTGACAGCTCAATGATATGGAAAAAATGCTAAATACGGAGTTGTTGTTCATTGCAAGAATGAAGCTATAGAATGACAGGAAATGTCTCCATGATGAGCAGTGGGTGCTGCATGCCGAATTAATCAGGAAGCAAACAGGTGCCTCAGAAGTCTACCTTTTACAAAAATCAATTGCATTCAGTTCACAGGATTTCACGCGGTGTTCACTGTTGGGTCAGCTGCCTGGCTGGCGAGCTTGCCAAGGTTCCAAATAATCACCTACACACTGAGCGACAGCGAAAGAAGATGTGAATCACAATGTGCATGCGGATTTCTTTGAACCTGCAGGTTGGTTACTATTTTCATTTTGACAGTGAGTTTGGATGGTACTTGATAGTGCCGTACCTTTGAAACTTTGTGTTCCTCTCCTCCAAGGGAAGGAAAGCCACGGTACTGATGCTTGTGCTAATGCCAGCCAAACAACATTTTGCTCTTGACATCTCTTGACGTTTCCCATGGATTGCTTTGGTCTATGTAGCACTGGCTTACTCCACACATGACACGAAAGCATCATCGTCCACCTTGGACTCATCGTCAAAGCGGATGTTCCCACCCTGACTGGCCTTAGTATGCACCAGAAGTACGACTGTGACCTTGCGGACTACATAGCACAAGCCATCCAAAACGGACCCTGTCATGAGACTCCGGTCTCAACAAACACCGTACAAGTAACCTTGTGCTGTATCGAGGTTGCTAGCCAAAACAGCAGCTTCCCGGTGTGGTAGCCACAAACATCAGCCAACGAGAGTCTAAGGTCTTTGCCAAGTTGGCAGAAGCAATGGAGGAAGGCAGGCGGATTTGCACCACAAACCTTGGAGTACACATGGACGATGGACGATGAACGATGGGCGATGAAGGATGAATGAATGAATGAACATGAACATGAACATGAACATGAACATGATGATGATGATGATGATGATGATGATGATGATGATGATGATGACGATGATGATGATGACGGCGATGATGACGGCGGGGATGACGGCGATGATGACGGCGATGATGACGGCGATGATGATGATGACGGCGATGATGATGATGATGATGATGATGATGATGATGATGATGATGATGATGATGATGATGATGATGACGATGACGATGATGATGATGATGATGATGATGATGATGGTGATGGTGATGCTGATGATGGTGATGGTGATGAAGGATGAATGATGAATGATGAATGATGAAGGAAAGATTATATAATGATAAATGAATGATAATGATGGTGAATGATGAATGATTGGTGATGATGACGATGTTGCGGATCAATTTGACCGAGTATTCAAGTGTGCTTTGGCATAGAGTTTAACGGGTGGAATGCCTGCCCTGCTCCGACAATGACCGCACAATAGAAGAAGGCTCGGGCCTCTTTGGAATTTCACTGTCGGATCTAAAATGGATGAAAACTGACATCCGAGCCAATCCGCTGTGCAAGTCAAGAAAAAAACAGGTCACAGGCCTGAGGCAGCTGTGTACGTTCTGAGGTTCTGCACTTGTCGATCAGCATTTGCTTGTTTTGCATGGTAACGGCAAGCTTTGGGCTGGCTGCAATCTGCGCAAATAGAGATGAACGCAAACAGACCGAGAATGACAATGCAAAGCAAAACTACGTCAGCTTGCATCAATGTGACCAACTATGTGCTAGCTAAGTGCTCTCTTATTGATCTTATTGTGCAAAAAATCCCTCCTGTCAGTGCCAACCCTTGGTCGATCAGTCCAAAACCATTCAAAGATGAAAGGTGCCGCATCGCTGCATCGCATCGCCGCATGACATCTCATTCCTCCCGACGGCGGTCGGTTCCGATGGCCTGCACTTTCCCATGGTCTGAGTGGTAGTTCACCGACACCGAGAAGTGGAAAGGCAGGTTCAAAGTCGTGTCCGGAATCCAGTACTCAGCAGAGCTTAGAGGCGGACGGCATTCAAGGCAGCCAACAAGGAGGGGAAGGATGAACCCATGTCCTGTGCTTACCTCTCAAAATCCAAGGATACTTAGGAACTTTGCTCTGAACCAAGTGACATTACAGCCGTATAATGCCAATAATGCCTTACTGGTATATTGTGGAGCAGCATCAGTAGCTTTAAACTCCAAATCTCTAGAGGCTCTGCATAGATCTCTTTATTTACGGTCTGTCAGAGTAGAAAGACAATCGAATTGAAACAACATGAAACGAATGCAATCGAATCCAGGTTCAGTTCGGGTAGTTGAAGACCCCATCTTAGCACTCGACTCCTACGGTATCATTTCATTCGTGTTCCGATGTTCCGTTGTTTATGCCCTCCGAAGTGATTTGACATGTGCGATTCACAAATCACTGCTCTGGAAGGCTGTCTTCAACGCTGACTCGCACTCTCAGGCTACTCCTTCCCAATCTCTTAAGACTCTTGCTGTGTTTATCACTTACACCTAGCGATTCTAGCAGCATCTCTTCCCTAACATCTTGGTGTTCCTTGGGACTAGTTGTGCTTAACATTGCTTGACTGGTAAAGCAGTGAGGCACCGAGGCGAGCGAGAACTCACCATCGGGCGGAATGAAGGACAGCGCCTCCCGACAGGGATAAACACATCGGAGAAAGAAGAACGTTGTTCTCTGGAATCGTTGTTGTGATTTCTTGATGGCTGGAGGTTGTTTCCTTTTTGATCTGATATGATGACTGATGATTCTGATGGCAATATCTAGTACCATTGGCTGAAGTCTTGAGGCAAACAAAAGAAGGCCCTTGTGATTGAACCCTGCGGATTTGTTGTGTGTATGGTTTCGCAAAAGCAAAAGGAGCAACCCAGCTCATTCGTAGTTTACTTGTATCTCTCTTCACACTGACTTGTACCCTGCAGTCAGGATCGGACTTGTAAATTGCATCATCCAAAGTGATCGGAACACTTTGAAACAAAAAACCAAACCTCTCCGCATGCAAAGCCACGAGATGCACCAATTCGATTGCGGTCGCCCGTCCTTGTCCCTTTGAAACCTTGGAAGTCGTACCTCGGCCACCCGTTGGAACAGCGGTGGCTTTGGACCACCCGTAGCCCCAAGGATCTGAACCCCCGAGTCATGAACGGATTCAAAGGGATGGTCAACCGACCCCATGGTGACTGGCTGCCCAGGTTCGAACCTGGGTCCGACCGTCCGACCGTCCTCTGCTGCGCGGCGCTCGTCCGGTCCGATTCGTGCTCAGCATCGAGCGCAGGGATGAAACGAGACGTTCTGGAGCACGGCGGGATTTCGCATGGTCAACAGCACCTCTCGGGATCGTCGAGAAGGCGCATTTGAGAAAAGAAGGTCTAGCCTCAAAATGTAAGTGCACTTAGGAAAGGTCATGTAAAGCGCGTCTGCTTGGAACTTCAGATGCCGGGAAAAACTGAGGCAGTGCTATAGTTGCGGCCCTGTGATTTTGGATGATTTTGGGGGACAAAGAGCGTTCTCGTGTATGTGTCTAATGGCTAGCTTCGTGAAACGAAGCAACAGCACAGACAAGTAAAATGCTCTGCTGAAGAACATGCACACTGCACTCAAACATACTCAAACATAACACAACAAGAACTTATTATATACACAAAACCGTCCTGTCTTCGTGGCCCGTTCAAGGGAGAAAAGAAGTGCGAAAATAACGAAACTATACGAAACTGATGACTGGACGGACGTGGGTGAAATAGTGACATGATAATACACCGAGGACCTACTATGAAGCCAAACACCTTTTTATGACACTAACGACAATGATGCTGTGAAACCGAGGACAGTGCTTCGGAGCCGATGACAATGCAGTGACACCGATGACAAAGTCATGAAACCGATGACAATGTTATTCAGCCGATGAGAATGCTGTGAAGCCAATTGTGCTCTGCCTACCCCCACCTCACTCATGACTCATGATGTAGGCAATGTGTGGTCACTTGTGACCACAATTGCTTGTTTCATTGGCTGGGTTGCACCGGCAAGTACTTCGAGGATCTTCGAGGCTTTGGAGAGTAACTTTGAGACACAGTGACCCTGGAGCTTGCCATGGATTGAAAATAGGTTTATTTTCTGAAAAAAATATGAATCTGATGAATTCCTGAAATATGAAATGAGAAAACCCAATTTTAGCGAATATAAAAAAATATGAAAATAATGCAACTAGAAAAAGACAGGATCCCCTCAAGGAACATTTCAGGAATTCTTCAAATCAACCATTTTTCAATCTTTGGCAAGCTCCAGGCTGATTTTCATATTTTTTTTCATATTATTTTCATATTTTTTTGATTTTTTTTGCATTTGTTTGTGTATTCTGTCCACTTTTTTTCCATATTATTTTCATATTGAAAAAAGCGACCATATTTTTTTCATATTTTCAGAATCATATTTTTTCATATTTTTTTCAGAAAAAAACCTAAAGCCAAGAATCCCTATCCTCCAGGGATACGTATGTCTCAAGAGTAACTTGGATCGGCAAGACATATGGTCACATGACTGGTGATATGTGGTAGCTGCTTAGCTTGCGCGTATGTCCTCAATACCAATGAACCCTTCTTCCCGGTGGCTTGCCACCTTTCAGACTCCGAACAGCGCGTCTTCGGTTTGCGAGACTGAAGGTGTCATAAAAGACATGACAAAAAGCAGGAGCATCTATGAAGCACATGAAAAAGCAGCCAATTCCCCATGCCCTCGAAAGCAGTGCTGCCAAAAACTGCACTCTATGTCTTCCGTCTGATCTATCCGAATCTATCCTTTCATGTCAACACCAGTCTCAGGACATCTCTAGATTCAGATCCATTCCTTATAGTTGTCCATTTCGTTTTGAAGGGGCTTCTCATCCAGCTACAATCATGTCGATCGCGGAAACCACAAGGCGCCTCTGGTACTCCACTGAGCTTGCTGTTAATCAAAACTTCGCCATTGACACCGCCAGAAATCTCGGCGCGATCGGGAGACGCTGAGAGTCTGCGAACGGTGACCAAATATGCACGGGTGTGTATTTTAAAAACGCGACACCCAACCAATGTATTTTAGTCTATATAGAGTCTATTCTATTCTATCTTCCTTCTTCCAGGTGTTTGGGGGGATCTCCCTATTTTAATACACACCCGTCAGGACATGTAAATATTCCGATCGATTCCTCAGAACATTTAGACACACCAAGACTTTGACGAGGGTCCAGTGATGTTCGTTCAAGCTTTGGTCGATAGACGATAGATGACGTGAGATACGTGAGATTGAATGTGGGTCAAAACACGGGGGACATTGACCAGCGAACATGAACAGAATAGAACCTACCAGGGAGATCAACCTGTTTGGACCAGGTTTTGACCCACAGCCATATGAATGTGGTCGGTCCTTCTTGATCACTCGCACTTCATCAGAGTTCTCCCATTTGCACTCAGTTTCAGGCCATGTTCCCCGTGCTGTTGCAAATGCAGCTGATTGTTTCCACAATGTCCACGTAGACCTCGCTTTGGAAAAACAAAACAGGTTGGACAAAATGGAATGAATGGTTCTTCCAAACAAAGCGATGCATAGTGATGCTTCACCTCACCTCGTTTGAGCCATACACAACATTCTGCCGCCGCCACCACACCTGCAGGGACGCCAAACCAACGTGGACTTCACAACGGCACCGTCCTTTGTCGTCTTCACAGATCGCAGCACCGCTGGCCAGGCTTAGGAAGACGACAGAAAACAAGGCTCGACAGGGCCGTGACAGGGCTTGTCACACCTCCCAACCTACTAGTGATGGCCTCCAAACTCTCTTGACATCTCTTGACCCTTCTGAAATAAACAGTTCAATGACCTACAAACTGGACGGCATGGCCCCAAAAGGATGAGCATTGCTTTTCCGAATACCAAACAGATGGTTTTCCATGGTTTTCCACTTCCATGTTAGTGACTTGGAGAGTATAGGAGTAAACATTCAAGAAGCACCTGTGTCTTCACTGGATTGAATTTTCAACTGCCTTGAGACGAGAAGTGAACGTGCTTTGCCTCCGCCGAGGCCCCGCCAATATTGCTGTGCCTTGAGAGAGTGAGAGTTATGGAACAAATATCAGCCAGGAGACAAAGCCACCAGAACAAACAGAACTCTGTCTACCAGCAGCTGGAATCAAGAACAGGAGAAATTCAATCTAGCAGAAATTGGTGGTGGGCTATCATGCTCACAAAACAACGTTGGCCTTTCACGGCAACTGCGTTCCCTTTTGCTCTTTTGTTGCTGCATTTTGCTTTATAGCTGTTGTGGAATCTTCCTGCTTTCTCCGGAATCTGGCAGTGCAATGTCATCGCAACAATTCAACCGCAGCCATGTCCGCCTGAGTTTAGTACACTCCTTTTGAACATATCTCAATCTCTTTCTCCTTTCCTGTCTTTCCTCTCTAAGCCAAATGCATCCAAGCTGCGACATGGCCCCCAAGGCAGAGGTAAGGGCACCAAAGGCCCCACCCTGCCGAAGGTCAAAGCAACACCTCCTGTTAAATCCTATGAGCAAAATCTACTGTCGAAGAAAAATGGTCTAGGAATAGACCATCTATTTGCAGCAAATAACAAGTGGAAATTGAAACGAATGTCCAGTGTTTCCAGATGATCCAGCTTTTTTGCTGGTGCTTTTCACATGGAATCATGGATTGACTCCGAGCCTGTCCAGCAGATTCCAGCGGAACGTCGGACAGCACTTGCGTGCTGCTTCCAGAAACAGCCTGCTCGCAATCTGACGCCCAAAGAAACCCATGTCGCACTCAATACTTGGCTTTCAGCTGACTTGATATTAGGCATGGCTAAACTATAGGGTACACCTTGTCAACCCTACGAAAAAATTTGTGCAAAAATGCCCAGTCATCTTACGTTTGAGACATACCCGATCATATCTGTACATCTGCCAATGCCCACAAAGGCTCTCCATTGTTGACAAGTGTGGCATATATGTAAGTCGCGAGTGGATCGAAAGGACCATCAACAGGGCGTTTCGGCACACATCCGTCTGCACTCTTCGGTGCCAGAAACTGCTCTGACATGTCCTGCAGCTAGAGCAGCTAGAGCCTCGCTGCTTCATGATACCCAGCGTGAAACACTTGTTAATGCTGGAAACCATTGGAAACCTGATGGTTTTTGGCAGGATCACAAATGCATCGGAACGCCTGCACCACTTTCCCGATGGCTGAAGGAGGCGCAATGATGGACTGGACAGGGCTTTTCTCAAATAGACATGCAAATGTGAGCAAAGTATAAAAAGGTTGGTAAATATTATATACATATATGTGTTTACATATATATTCTTTCGGAGAAGATGGCACACAACCCCCAAGAGGTGGTTTCATGAATCCCCATAAATATCATTTTAAGACACGTTTAGAAGATTGCCATCCGCTCTGCATCACTCTGAAACAACATTATAGTTAATGAAACATAAAAGCAACATGAATTGAAAAATCGGCTAAGCAAACGGTATCAGTCTCCTTTGCTTTCAAAAACATTCTTGCATATGTTTGTATCTTTTTGTTTACTAAGCTCCACCGAGGAAAAAGTAGTTCCGTTTCGATTCCAATCGACTGTCCAGACTCCTCCAATCGATTCATTTCCGTCGTGAAGGGCAGGCCGCTGTCGATCATTTCGTCGAGCAGTAAGTACCTCGAAAGGGGTAGCAAAGGATCAGCTTGTGATGGCTCCCATGTGCGTGATGGTCAGCAACATGCCTACTTCAGCAGACATGTGCGGATAAATATCCGAATAGGTCCTTTCTTGTCTCTCGATAAAGGTTGTTCCAAAGAAGCAACTAAAACAAGTCGGTTTCTGCTTGCCTTTTCAGCTTTCCCGGCTATGTTGCAGCTAAGTGACACGGTCGAAAAGTTCTGCCGAAGTGAATCCTCACTGACCTCGCCCAGGTATCTTAGAAGCACCTGCCACCCAATCAAAGGTCATTGTCAAGAACTGGTATTCAGCCATAAAAACAACATACAACGCCACAAAAATCTGGCGACCAGAATGAAGCGACCAGATTGGCAATCAGCCAAATCAGCTTGAAGGAACTGCCCCATCCCCAATCCTTCTTGCTTGGCTTTCTCCGGCTTTCTGCCACCTTGTCGGTGAGACGGGGAACGGTTTTCCGCACGCGACCGCGACCGCGACCGCGACCGCGCGCCTGGTAGATCCGGTCGAGCAGTTCAAAGACCGCCAGCGGAGGCTCCTGGAATCCACCGCAGAACTGGAGTTCGTTGAAGCAACTGACTAAGCTGGTTGGAACATGTTGGACCTGTGATGCCGCACGGGTACAACATGTGCACGCCTCATGCGAGACAACTGCCAAGAAGAGCATCTTGTCCTGGGCCCGGCCATCAAATAAGTTGAACAACGCTAATCCCCGTTGAGGTATCTGCTGCTGTCTGAGTGCATCGCGAGCCACTACTGAAACTGACTAGCAGCTAGCAAAATTCAGCTCTCCGCAACGGACCCTTTGTGCGGCTTGCGAACTCTGACTCTACGCAGCATACGCAGCATCTCCACAGAGCGAGAAATCGTGGTCATGTGGGTTGCCGCATTGGCATCGAATGAAATGACCAGACTGAGTTCTGAGATCTCTCACTGAGGTTCTGGTGATTTCTCAGCCAACACATGGCCATTGTGGCTGTTGGGCAGAGGAGTTGCCCACCCTGCTCAAAGCTCCAAGCCAGGCATACTGGAGGCATACGATAGTCCATCTCCCATGGGTGGCGCTGCCTCCGCAAAAACATGGAAGAACACCATGCATGGAAAGAGCAAAAAGATGCAAGCAGGATGTGTTCAGCTCATTGAAACTTGTTTTGTGAAGAACTCCAGGTAACATCATGCAACTGCGGAAAGCGAAAGCCCGGCCAAGTATGGGAACATCCATTTGAGGCTCCACAGGCTATTTGGACCTCAGTTCAAAGGTAGACCTGCAAGAGTGCTTTAAACTAATCTCCGATCCCCCTTTCCAGTGTGTTTCCATGGTACGAAGACCCATGAATATCTATGGCATGAAGGAAAAAATGCCTTTCCACTGCTGGCAGTTGCAAGGTCTTGGGCCTTCCACTGCTTCACTACGTGAGGTAGATGTTGTTCATGTCACTGAGGCTTCTGCCAAAGACTTCTTGGCAGTTGCGACTGCGACCGATGTCATACGGGTTTCGGAAGAACCTAAGGGGGCACCGATGCTCGATGTCAGAGTGCACTCGTGCACGCACTCACCAACAAAGGCACGGCACGCACAAATGGACCCAAATTGAAATCAAGTATGGATCGTGAGTTCACAAGTCCATAGGAAGAGCCACAAATGATGTAAATATAACTTATAGGAACTGTTTTTGTTTTCGGACTTGCGAAAGCACCAGGTCTGGACATATCGCCGCAGTGAGAGCGCTTTTTGGGGTGCATGAAGTCACCAAGGGAGTCACGAGCGATGCTTCTCAGCACAAGTGGCTCGCCGTTCTTCCGACACTGACGTCTCCGAACCATGTTCAGCTGGAACTCGATGGTGGTTTGGTTGGTGAGGATCTGCAGCAAACGTTTTGCATCGTCCAATGTCGGAACATCAACACAGCCCGGAGGAGGATTGGACAACTGAGGCCAAGACCAAGTAGAAGTGAAAGCCACCAAGCATACAAAGGGCCACAAAGATTGAAACACAAATCCTTGGCATCACAAGTAGGTATTGCTTGCAAGCAAACACAAGGCAGCATGGGCTGCTTCGAAATTCCTTTGTTTTCTGCACGTTCTTTTCCCATGTCTGTGAAGTGGTTAAGTTGTGTTGAGCTGAGGAAAGCGGTCAGCCCCACGTGATGTCTACATGCATACGTTGATCCAAGGCGCATGAAAGACATCAGGACGCAGTTTCGAAATGCTCGGGTTCCTCTCCGCCCAAAGGCGAAAATGATATCGTAGAAGAAAAAGCCAAAGACCTTTGAGACGAACATGGGAGCGTTCATCCCACGTTTGATGAAGCCAAGAATATATCGTTCATCCATGTTCATCCCACTAAAAAGGGATCGTTCATCCCACTATACAAAATGGGATCGTATGATGCACACACGATCCAATACGATCCAAAGTCCAAAGTCGATGGGACAACTCCAGTCTGGGGCGCTGGCCGCGATAATGAAGAGACAAGCGAGTCCAAGGAAAAGCAGAAAGAGGAAGAAGAATCTGTAGTTGCCAATACCTTCCAGTTGCTGTCATGCCGAATCCAATAAGTGACTCTAAGGTTCCACAAAATCGAGGGGTGTAGCTGCCAAAGATCCAGCAAACTGCTGTTGTTGGCTTGTTGGCTTATTGGCCTGTTGGACCCCACCAGATGCTGGTCGAGCCACCAACACAATTGTTGATCCACCTCAGCGTCAAAGACCATCTCAGCTCCCGCCAAAAGCGGCTCATTCAGACAATCTGAGTGTGCCTAATTCACAATCTACCCGTGAAACTAGATTGGGATAGAGGATCGATTTTAAGAGAAAGTCTCAAGACACCTCAGAATCACAATAATACTTGCCAACAGGATTCGGACAATGATGATCCATCTTCATAATGCACACCCCACACACACTGCAGTGATGAGCGCGAGGAGGCTTCAGCAGTCCACACTTGGTACATTGCCTACAGCCACAGCAAGTGTCACAAAGACTATGTACTCAAAATGGAAAAAAGTAACATCTAAAACAAATAGTCAATGTATGTCCATGTAGTAACTAACATGACAAAACGTGTCTTTGATCGATAGGCCTGGATAGGTCTCATCATGTAAACCATTCCCTTTCGATGACACCGGGGAAACCGGAAACGAAGACCTCAGATCTCGATCCCGCCATTGGCCCAGGCCTCATTCGATACGGCCCCTGGCCTCGCGGGGATCTGCTTCTCGGTGATGTTCATCAACTCCGGTTGCTCCTGAACATCGCAAACCATCCACGGCGTTTTTTCACGAGATCCAGTGGCAAAAATACCTTTGGATGGGGAGAATGAACTCCATTTCCGGACATCGTCCTTGAATGTGGGACCCGGCCCAGCATGGTGTTTGGTGATTAATGCATGCTAGTGCTACTCCAGCTGTGGATGGGGTCTCCACTTCTTTTGCAAGAAACCAATTCACTGTATCATTTCTGCCCATCACCTGTCCCTTGCATGTGGTTGACCGGTCGCCTTCTCGTAGGGCGGAGGAATTCCTCCCGGTGTCAAAATCGCCTGGATGCAGCGACTTAGCGGCGATGCTGCTCCATATTCCGGTGACAGGCCGTATGACATCGAAGGTGAGAATGGTGCTGGTTGAGACTCTCAGCTGTTTGCTGTCTCGAGAGACAGCAAACACCCGAGACAGAAATAGAGTTTACTCTGGGGCCTCTACTCGTCAACAAACCACTCCTTACTATCGGGATCTATCAGGTGTTTCCTCCACACGGGTGTGTCTCAATGTGCCCTACCACCAAATTTTGCCAAAGGCCTCTGCCGCCAAAATTGCCCAAACACCCAGAATATCCCAGAATAAACTATAGTCTACATGCAAATTTACAATTACGTTACAAATTCAGTCTCGCCTTCGTGTAGTTGTACAACCTCGACAACCACAGCAACGACTCGGTTTCTATGCTCTGCATGCCAACATGCCTAGATAGCCTTAAACAAAGACTGCCAAAAGCAGTTTGCTTGAACAATGAATTATCCAAGCAACTTGAAGTGATTTATGAACATAAATTGTGAGCGTGACAGAATTAGCACAGCAAAACGTTCATGCTGACCAAGAAGCGCATTGGCGAGGAGGAACACACCAAGAATGGATAAAGCGATAGATGCCGGCCATCCAGCTTCTAAAGAGATTGGTTCCAACCCATGCCAAAAGAATGCATAGGTGACAAAACCTGCGCTCCAGGGCAAATCAAAAAGAAGGCAGAATGAAGCCCATCTGAATCGCTGATGAGCAAGCCGCGCATGGTTGCACAAGCATTACTCCAAGGGGTGCAAACATACACCAACCTATATATCACCAACCTACTCGGTCACACAAAACTTCGACATCGCTGGCCGTGCCTTGTAAGCAAAAGGCCAGGATCACCAAGCAAGGGCCAATGATGCGCATGGCCACATGGAAAATACTGGCACCGGTCAAGCTCAGTTTCGCTCGTCGACTCGCTCCGTGATCGTCGACCCAACCACTGAAAGCTTCATCTGAAAGGATTCTCAGGTTTTAAGACATTCACCACAAGCTTCAGTTTGGTCTGCTTCCAAAGATTGACCTATTTAGAATCGCTGTCAGGTTCCTGATCAATTGATATTAATATCATAGTGTATATATTTACTGCATTTCGATGCTCAGGTGCATGGTGTCAGGGGCATGTCTCCAAGATCAGCCCTCTTCGGTGACTGCTGCACGTCGTTGCTATCGTAAAGCATGCCGCTACATCATGCTACCTTGCCATATCTATATATATCTAATTACTATTATCTACCCATCCCCGCAAATCGCGCTTTCAAACCCGCCCAACCCAACCCAAAACCCGCGATGCACCAGCCAATCGCTCCCACCAGGCAATGGCTCCCGCCTTTGTCCAAGGCGCACAACGCTGTCCACCAAGCGCACAATGTCACGGCTTGCCTTGGCAGAGCTCGAGGAAACGTGCCTTCCCTGAACCACAGAGCTCGAGGTGAATCGGTTCCGGGTTTATCCCCGATGAATGATGCCGACCTTAAAGGGTCTGTATACATTTAACCTGACTAAGCGAAGAAACTGACGTGGCAGACTTGGGATGGGTTGAAAAGTCCGACTGCTTAGGAGGGGTTGATGTAGAGTGTGCTCATCCATATTCAATGATGTTCTCCCTTGACATTGGAGGCCAGGAAGACATCATGATTGTAGGCCCAAACACTTTTTCATGTTTTTTTCAGTCGACACAGCGGGTGTTTCATTTCTAGTCTATTGTGTTTGCTGGTGGTGCATCTGTGTTTCTTGAATTCCAGATCACACCCTTAGAGTTCACAAGACAACTCTGTCCAGGTTGCCCTGTGGAAGGCTACGCCAGTGGCACTGCGATGCTCTCGGTGACCCTCTTCTTGGTCGGAAGCCAGTTGGTT